>PISX010014696.1:31192-52217 GCA_004024625.1 Mellivora capensis
GGAGATTTTTGATGACTGTTTCAATCTCCTTACTGGTTATGGGTCTGTTCAGGTTTTCTATTTCTTCCTGGTTCAGTTGTGGTAGTTTATATGTCTCTAGGAATGCATCCATTTCTTCCAGATTGTCAAATTTGTTGGCATAGAGTTGCTCATAGTATGTTCTTATAATTGTTTGTATTTCTTTGGTGTTGGTTGTGATCTCTCCTCTTTCATTCATGATTTTATTTATTTGGGTCCTTTCTCTTTCTTTTGGATAAGTCTGGCCAGGGGTTTATCAATCTTATTAATTCTTTCAAAGAACCAGCTCCTAGTTTTGTTGATTTGTTCTATTGGTGTTTTTTTTTTGTTTCTATTTCATTGATTTCTGCTCTGATCTTTATGATTTCTCTTCTCCTGCTGGGTTTAGGCTTTCTTTCTTGTTCTTTCTCCAGCTCCTCTAGGTTTAGGGTTAGGTTGTGTATTTGAGACCTTTCTTATTTCTTGAGAAAGGCTTGTACCGCTATATATTTTCCTCTCAGGACTGCCTTTGCTGTGTCCCACACATTTTGAACCGTTGTGTTTTCATTGTCATTTGTTTCCATGAATTTTTTCAATTCTTCTTTAATTTCCTGGTTGACACATTCATTCTTTAGAAGGATGCTGTTTAGTCTCCATGTATTTGGGTTCTTTCCAAATTTCCTCTTGTGATTGAGTTCTAGCTTCAGAGCATTGTGGTCTGAAAATATTCAGGGAATGATCCCAATCTTCTGATACCTGATTTATGACCCAGGATGTGATCTATTTTGGAGAATGTTCCATGTGCACTAAAGAAGAATGTGTATTCTGTTGCTTTGGGATGAAATGTTCTGAATATAACTGTGATGTCCATCTGGTCCAGTGTGTCATTTAAGGCCTTTATTTCCTTGTTGATCTTTTGCTTGGATGATCTGTCCATTTCAGTGAGGGGAGTGTTAACGTCCCCTACTATTTTTGTATTATTGTTGATGATGATGTGTTTCTTTGATTTTGTTATTAATTGGTTTATATAGTTGGCTGCTCCCACGTTAGGGGCATAGATATTTAAAATTGTTAGATCTTCTTGTTGGACAGACCCTGAGTATGATATAGTGTCCTTCCTCAGCTCTTATTATAGTCTTTGGCTTAAAATCTAATTGATCTGATATAAGGATTGCCACCCCAGCTAGCTTCTGATGTCCATTAGCATGGTAAATTGTTTTCCACCCCCTCACTTTAAATCTGGAGGTGTCCTTGGTTCTAAAATGAGTTTCTTATAGGCAACATATTGATGGGTTTTGTTATTTTATCCATTCTGATACCCTGTGTCTTTTGATTCGGGCATTTAGCCCATTAACATTCAGGGTAACTATTGAGAGATATGAATTTAGTGCCATTGTATGGCCTGTAAGGTGACTGTTACTGTATATTGTCTCTGTTCCTTTCTGATCTACTACTTTTAGGCTCTCTCTTTGCTGAGAGGACCCCTTTCAATATTTCCTGTAGAGCTGGTTTGGTGTTTGCAAATTCTTTCAGTTTTTGTTTGTCCTGGAAGCTTTTTATCTCTCCTTCTATTTTCAATGATGGCCTAGCTGGATCTAGTATTCTTGGCTGCATGTTTTTCTCGTTCAGTGCTCTGAATATATCATGCTAGTTCTTTCTGGCCTGCCAGGTCTCTGTGGATAAGTCTGCTGCCAATCTAATATTTTTACCATTGTATGTTACAGACTTCTTTTCCCGGGCTGCTCTCAGGATTTTCTCTTTGTCGCAAAGACTTGTAAATTTTACTATTAGGTGACAGGGTGTGGCCTATTCTTGTTGATTTTGAGGGGGCTTCTCTGCACCTCCTGGATTTTGATGCTTGTTCCCTTTGCCATATTAGGGAAATTTTCTACAATAATTCTCTCCAGTATACCTTCTGCTCCCCTCTCTCTTTCTTCTTCTTCTGGAATCCCAATTATTCTAATGTTGTTTTGTCTTATGGTATCACTTACCTCTCGAATTCTCCCCTTGTGGTCCAGTAGCTGTTTGTCCCTCTTTTGCTCAGCTTCTTTATTCTCTGTTACTTGGTCTTCTGTATCACTAATTCTTTGTTCTGCCTCATTTATCCTAGCAGTAAGAGCCTCCATTTTTTATTGCACCTCATTAATAGCTTTTTTTATTTCAACTTGGTTAGATTTTAGTTCTTTTATTTCTCCAGAAAGGGCTTTTATATCTCCAGAGAGTGTTTCTCTAATATCTTCCATGCCTTTTTCGAGCCTGGCTAGAACCTTGAGAATCGTCATTCTGAATTCTAGATCTGACATATTACCAATGTCTGCAGTGATTAGGTCCCTAGCCTTTGGTACTGCCTCTTGTTCTTTTTTTTGTGGTGAGTTTTTCCACCTTGTCATTTTGTCCAGGTAAGAGTATATGAAGGAGTGGATGCCTGGGTGGCTCAGTCAGTTAAGCTGCTGCCTCCAGCTCAGGTCATGATCCCATAGTCCTGGGATCGAGTCCCACATCAGGCTCCCTGCTCAATTGGGAGCCTGCTTCTCTCTCTGCCTCTGCCTGCCACTCTGCCTGCTTGTGTGCTCTCTCTTTCTCTCTGACAAATAAATAAATTATTTAAATTTTTTTTAAAAAGAGTATATGAAGGAGCAAATAAAATACTAAAAGGGTGGCAAAGACCTCAGGAAAATGCGCTTTAACCAAATCAGAAGAGACCCCAAATCGTGGGGGGGAGAAAGGGGATAAAAAGAAGTTCAGAGAAAAAAAAATTAAAAAAAGAAAACAAATAAAGAAAAATATAAAAATTAAAATATATATATATATATATATATATATATATATATATTTTAGACTGGTGACTAGAACAGCATCACCCACTTAATTTTGGGAGTATTTTGGTCTCTTAGAAGAAACTACCTCCCAAAATTTTAAAGAATGAAAAACATATATAAGGGTAAACACAATGATGGAATAGAATATGCCTATAAAGATGAGAAAAAAAAATTTTTTATTTCTAAAAAAGGAGTTGATAAAGTAAGTTGGTTGGGAGATTAAAGAAAAAGAAAGTGGAGAGAATTTGCTCGGGCTGGAGACCAGAACAAGCCTGGAGCTAGATTTAGGGTATATTTTGATCTATTAGAAGAAGTTGTACTCCAAATTTTTTTAGAAGAAAATACCCTATGTGTATACACAAAATAAAGTTAAATACAATGGATAAAATATGAATATAATAATGAAGGTTCAAAAAAGATTATTTTTTTATGAAAGGTATTATTAAGATAAACTAGTTAAAAAAGAAAAGGGTAAAAGTAAAAAAAAAATTTAGCAGAAGACAAAAAAATAAAATTAAAAAAAATTAACTGCAAGACTAAAGAATCATGGGGAGAAAGTCATGAGTTCCATGTTTTGCCTTCTCCTCCTCTGGAATTCCTGCTGCTCTCCTTGGTAAGTGAACTTGGTCTTGGCTGGATTTCTTGTTGATCTTCTGGGGGAGGGGCCTGTTGTAGTGATTCTCAAGTGTTTTTGCCCGAGCCAGAATTGCACCACCCTTACCAGGGGCCGGGCTAAGTAATCCGCTGGTGTTCACTTTCAGGAGCTTTTGTTCCCTGAACACTTTCCATAGAGTTCCGGAGGACGGGAATGAAAATGGCGACCTCCCAATCTCCAGCCCAGAGGAGCTGAGAGCTCAGGGCCCCACTCCTCAGTGCACCCTCAGAGAAAAGCACAGAGAAAAGTCACTCCCATCTCCCCAGCCTCCAGCTGCGCTCCGAGCTCACCCAGCCTGCGACCGGTTCAAGGTAACCCCGAGCTGAGAGCACACTCCTCGGCTCTGTCCCTGTAGCCGGCTTCCCCGCTCTGATACCTGTGAGCTCTGCAACACTCAGACACCCCTGATCCTTCTGTGACCCTGCAGGACCTGGGGCCACGCTGACCCCACGTGGGCTTCACCCTGGTTTAGCCTCTGGAGCGATGTCCCTCAGTGGAGCAGACTTTTAAAAGTCCTGATTTAGTGCTCCCTTGCTCCGCTGCTTGCCAGGAGCCAGCTCTTCCACCCACGGTCTATCTTCCCATCACTTTGGATTCACTTCACCGCAGGTCCTACCTTTCAGAAAGTGGTTGATTTTCTGTTTCTAGAATTGCTGTTCTTCTCTTCGATATCCCGTTGGATTTGTAGGTGTTTGCAGTGGTTTGTTAAGCTATATAGCTGATCTCCTGCTACCTTATGTAGTCTCAGCCTACTTCTTCGCCATCTTGACTCCTCCCCTCTACCACATCTTCTATATCCATTCATCTGTTGATGGACATCTGGGCTCTTTCCATAGTTTGGCTATTGTGAACATTGGTTCTGTGAACATCAGGTGCATGTGTGCCTTTGGATCACTACATTTGAATCTTTAGGGTAAATACCCAGTAGTGCAATTGCTGGGTCGTAGGGTAGCTCTATTTTCAACTTTCTGAGGGACCGCCATACTGTTTTCCAGAGTGTCTGCACCAGCTTGCATCCCCATCATCAGTGTCGGAGGGTTCCCCTTTCTCGGCATCCTCGCCAGCATCTGTCATTTCCTGACTAGTTAATTTTAGCCATTCTGACTGGTGTGAGGTGGTATCTCATTGTGGTTTTGATTTGTATTTCCCTGATGCCGAGTGATGTTGAGTATTTTTTCATGTGTCTGTTGGCCATTTGGATGTCTTCTTTGCAGAAATGTCTATTCATGTCTTCTGCCCATTTCTTGTTTGGATTATTTTTTCTTTGGGTGTTGAGTTTGATAAGTTCTTTATAGATTTTGGATACTTGTCTTTTATCTGATAGGTCATTTGCAAATATCTTCTCCCATTCACAACACACTCTTTAGGAGAAGCCACTATTCCAGAGCTCGGGGGTGCTCAGTCATGCCTCTCTAGCCTACCTGTGATCTGGGGATTAATTACATACAATACATACCAGTCTGCATGTCTCTAGCAGTACATCACATCACAGATCCTAGTGACCTGGGCTGCTAAGATATCTTCCTGACTTGTCTGGATTAACTCAGGATAGGGCTGAACTTAGAGATGAAAGGCGTGTAGTGATTCAGGTCTGAAAACTGAGAGCCATGGAACATGATGAATAGAGAGAGAGAGAGAGAGAATCCAGGATAGAAGCCAGAGCAGCTATTGAAAAGTGTGAAGAAGGCCAGAGGCCACAGCATACCCATGCCCACTTCATTCTAGGAAGCCTTTTGTACCTCATCTTGTGAGCAAGATGAGAGCAGATCGGGCAGATCTAAGCAACACACTCTGAGCTTGGCCTCCAAGGTCCTTAGGTCCTCACCCATGCGAGGGCCAACTTTCTGCAGGGACATTTTAAAACCAAATGTTTACTGAATTCTTGTCCAAAATAAATCTCTTGAGAAACTGTGCCTTTGACTACCTGCCCCCCTGCTTTTTTAAACAAAGTTTCTGTAGGATTCCTTATCTTTTTTCATACAGAAGCAGTGTACCATGGAACAAAACTTCAGCCTCCCTTGCACTCCTAACAAATACTTCAAAACTCAGTATCATTTGCATCTTTTCACATCAGGATATCATCCATCTCATGGCTTAACATGATGAGATGATGCTGGAGGACATTATTATTTTATGTTTCTATTCTGAGAAAGATGTCTCTCTTCAACTTAACTACTAGCTGACAAAAATAATGTTGAACATCTGCAAGAGATAAAACAACTTGAATCCAATTTCCTTTCACATAGATTAAGAGCCCCATTCTCCTGTCACTTATGTAGCATATAACTCAATTTTTTGCAATATTTAAATGAGAGGCTAGTTTTTCAGGTCTGTCATGTGGATGACATAAATTTTTTATTTTATCCCTTCCACTGATGTAGCGGATATATGAGACCTTGTCAGAATGTGGCAGCTCAGAAAAGAAAAGGGGACTCACACACTAAAAGACGGAAGACCAATAAAAGGAAGGGGCTGTAAGAAAATTTCTTCTTTTAAGAATACAAATAAGTCATACAATGAGACATGTTCTTTCAGGAAATGTACATTTAGAATGGAGCCTGAGTCACCTGCATGGATCAAAGAGAATATGGCCTACAATTTGTAACTAATTTGATAGCCAAGATAAGCAGAGATGTAACAGTTGTGACTAAAACAAAAGGTGGTTTGAAGTCTGGGGGTCATTTTGGTTTCAGGTAATGGTTGATTAAGGACTTACCCCAGATCTTTTTCTTGATGTCCTTTGCTCTATTTCTTTTGTGTTGGTTTCATTCACAAACTCTCTCCAAAATGGGAAAAGTTGACTCCAACAGCACTAGACTTATGTAACTAGTTGATCAAGGAGAGTCAACTTGTTGGGCTATTTTCTGGGTCATTAGGAAAACATGAAACACTATAGGTATTTAAAGCAGAAGGAACTTAATTCAGGGAATTGGTCACATGGGTGATGGAAGAACTGAGAACCAAAAAGGAAGTGATCAAGAAATTAGAAATAGCAGGAAGCCACTACCCCTCTTGGGGCTGGTAGGACAAAGGGAGAAGGTGGTGTTATTGGAACCCAAAAGCATAGGTCACCTAGAAGAATCTAGAACCAGGACAAGTCTATCAAACAAAATAGAGAGTCATTGAGGAGAAGTAGCCACTGATGGAAATATTGCCAACAATAAAAGGGAAAGGGGATATTAGCCTGGCTTCTTCTACCTCGCATCTGTTGTCAGTGCCTTCCACTGGAAAAACCTAGCTGGAAGCCAGTTGGCAAGACACCCTGGGATATATACTTGCCTATGATACAGAGCAGGGGAAGAGTGGGAGAATATGTCTACAAGCAAGCAGACAAGTAACCAGCACAGTATTAAGCCTAAAATGATTTTATTTCTCTATCATAATTACCCTCAACCATCTTCTATTGAATCTCCCTCCCCCGACCCATAAAGGATGGATGGATACCTTAACAACATGTTGGTTAGATTCCCCTAGTTTACCAATCACTTTCAGTTATTGAACCTCTCTGTCCAGTGCACAAGCAGCATGTGTTGACACACTTTTGAGTCTGAAGGTTTACTCTTGACCAGTAAGCTAACAATGCCATGGGGAATTCTCAGCCAGCACACAAGGGGGTAAATAGGTGGGAGAAATCTCAAATCTTGTCAGATGCATCATTGGAGTAAAGGGAGCTCCTGGCCCACATGCAACCACACTGGGGAAGGGCTTTCAGTCAGTGGAGGCTGCTGTCAGCCACATGCTGAGCCAGTGGAGAACTCTAAACCAGTGATCAACCACAGCCAGGAGAAGGGTAGCTCTTGGTCTAAGAACCACTAGGGCTAGAGAACGCTAAACCAGTGATCAACCACAGCCAGGAGAAGGGTAGCTCTTGGTCTAAGAACCACTAGGGCTGGAACAGGGAAACTCTCAACAGGTCCATAGTGGGGATGGTAATTCTCAGCTGGCATGAGTCACTATTACAGGACTAAGGAGATGGTACCTGTGATCTGGAGACTAATTACATACAAGGGACTGAGAAGATACAGGATTGAGAATAATAAGACAAGGACTTTTACTGTCTTCAAATATGGAAAAGGGGAAGGCCAGAATAAACCATTAGGTGTCAGGTTACAACTGGAGGTATCTGTATAAACTAATGTTTTTAGTATATATAGGTAGAAAAATACAGAAATGAGTATAGGTGCATGTATATCTCTGTGTGTGAAAGAGAGACAGAGATAGGGAACACACACACACACACACACACACACACACACCTATTTTCTAGCTCTCTATTGGGAGGACCTAGAAGCAACACCCCCTTAGCAAAAAGCACACTTAGTCCCCATGACTTGGTTTTAAATATCATTTTCCAGTAAAAGGAGCCAAGGATCCTTGGAGAAATGGCTGCTTCCAGGGCTGGAACAAAGATAGTACAAACAAGCCAAGGACATCTTGGGCCAGAAGGTAGGGAAGTGCTCAAAGAATGATAGGGACATGTTAAAAGGCTATAGGTGCCTGGCTAAGGGGGCTCTCACTAGCCAAATCTGGGGAAAATTGATCATTATAATAAATAATTATGGTATTGGATTATGACACTTGAATAAAGTAGGAATCCATGGGTCCATACATAAATAAATGAACACATAAGTAAATAGGGTAAAGAAAAAAGTCTATAGCATATTGTCAACTAATAAATGTAGAAGGAATGCTGGAATTAGGGAAATTGTTTTCGGTGGTAATAATTGATTTAGGCAGGAATCGTGGATGAATGCTTAAGCTAGTGAGTGAAAAACTGACAAGAAACAAGATATTTACACAGTCTCAGAGTAGCACCCCACGAAGTACTTATTAATTTTATGGAAAATAATATCTTAACCAAATGAAAAGAGTTCACACCACCAATAATGGAACAAATCAGCATTGTATGCATACTCTCACTTCTGTGGTACTCCTGGGATAGCTTCAGTATGTTAATCTCATCCTGAAGAAGAATCAGACAAATCCAAATTAGGGACATTCTACAAAGTCACTGGCTTGGACACTTCAAAATGATGAAAGGCTTGAAGGGCGATGAAACACTGAGGAACTGTCCCCAGCTAAAAGAAACTATAAATAAATGGCAGCTCAACACATGTGATTGTGGTTTGGACTCTCATGGCATAAAGAACATTGCTGTTAACATGGGTAAAATTGTAATGGCATCTCTGAATTATGTTTGCGTAAAATTGGTACTGATTTCCTGACTTTGATGGGAATATTAAACTTTTAGTAGAGGATATGTTTTGTTTAATAAATATACACTGAAGGGACACCTGGGTGGCTAGGTGGGTTAAGCCTCTGCCTTCGGCTCAGGTCATGGTCTCAGGGTCTTGGGATCGAGCCCCGCATCGGGCTCTCTGCTCAGCAGGGAGCCTGCTTCCTCCTCTCTCTCTCTGCCCGCCTCTCTGCCTACTTGTGATCTCTCTCTCTCTCTCTGTCAAATAAATATTTTTTAAAAAATAAATAAATAAATAAATAAATATACACTGAAGTGTTCAGGGGTAATGGGTCATTTTTCTGGCATCCACTCTCAAGGGAATGAGGAAAAACAAGATGCGCATGTGCGTGCCTGTGTGTGTGTGTGTGTGTGTGTGTGTGTGTGTGTGTGGAAGGAGAGAGGAAGATTAATAAGGCAAATGTTATAGAATATTAACAATTGGGGAATCTGGGTGGAAGACACTCTATAGTTCTCTGTATTCTTTTTACAACTATTCATCCTTCCTTGTGTTAATGCTTTCTAAAAGATGCTGAAATAGAATTGCCTAGCCTCGAGGCCCTGATGTTGCAGATAGTTTAATTCTGTACATACAGCCCACTCTTCCCTCTCAGTGCCTACATGTCTTCAGAGATGTGACCTTCAGTTGTTTCCTGGGGCAGCCACACTGGTATGTAGAAACAGGCCCCAGCTTTGTGGAACCTAAATCTTACACAATTTGAGGAGCATTCCTGAAGAGAAAGAAATATAAAATTAGATATGAAAGTGAATATTTAGAAAGGACGCAAACAACTGACATTCACTAAAGGTGGAAATACATTCATGTCGAAGTCAGTCAGCCTCTACGAGCATGGTGAGGCAGACCAGCCCCACCACCTGGATGTCATCCAAGTTGTGAAAGAGGCATGGACTGAGCAGATCAGATCAGCGCTATGCTGGGCCCTGAGGTAGAAATAGTATTTCTCTCTCCCCATTGCTTGGACCTTTCTCACCAACAGAGTAAAAACTACAAAGGTTTAGATTGGGACCTACAGAAGAAGCTCCCAGGAGACCATCCACTCTAACCGTTCTAGGCCACAAAGCCTGCCTCCAGCATAAGCCAGTGGACTACAGATGTAGCCTTGTGACAGCTGACTAGAAATAAATTGCAGTGAGACGCAAGAGAGAGGCTAACATGGGGTCAAGTCTAGGTCTGCAAGGGACCATACCAGTGTTCAGTTGAACACCTGAGGAGTAATAAAGATCATGTGTGCACTGGGCCTTTTTGTCTGTACCTTTGAGACCTCATGGGGTGGAGCTGGAGCCAAGGGGAAGGTGGCCGTTAAAGGATGTCTTTCCTTCAGCCACATGTGTCCCATCAATATCCATTTTTCATATTAACCTGTGTGCCAGGATTGAGAAAGTGGCTGTCAGGACCTCTTTGCCTCTAACCCTCCCTCTTATATGGCAGCAAAAGGCAGAGATCCTTGTTCTCTCTATGAGAGTATGTTGTTTGTACATACTTGTTTATGAAGGAAAAAACAGAATTGAAAAAACAGGAAAAAAATGTAAAAAAAATGTAGATAGTGAGCCTAGAAATACTGTTCCTTCCACTAAGCATTTCACCACAAAGAAAGCGGCTTCACTTTTATAACACAACTCATCAAGTAACTGAGACAGCTCATAATATTATCCATCAGGCTATGGTAGTGTCCTTGAATGCTACAAAAGAACACGTGTAAGTAGATTGCCAATTTGTTCTTTTTAGTTCTTGAAAAATTTGACTATGGGGGGAGATTTCCAGAAAATCTCCCAGACCCCAGCATGTATATAGGGCACTTAGAGCACATCTGTCAGTAAGAAGCACCAATTATATGTGCAGGCATTAGCAGGTGACCGGAGGATTATTTCCCAGCCTTCCCCCATCCATCTTTCTCACATGGGCTTAATAGAGGAGCCTTTTAAGAGTATCATCTCAGAACATGGAGCCTGTTGGGTGGGAGGAGCACACTCCTCCCTTGAGTCTTTACATTTGTTTTCCTCTGGTTTGAACATTCATCCAGATCCTCATGTAGCTGGTTCCTCCCCATGCTCCACATCTCACCTCAGGCTTTGCCTTCTTGGAGGAGTCTTTCCTGTCACCATATGAGAAGTGGCATTCGTCCCCAACACAGTCTGTTTCTTCACCCTGTTGATTTAGTCCATACCCTTTGCCACTATGCACACTTGGCTATTGCCTGTCTCCCCCAACTAGAAAGGAACATTGCCCTGTTCATCCCTCTATTTCCAGTACCCAGCACAGGGCTAGGCATGGAGTGGGCACTTATTATAGTGTTAATTCAGCAGCTCTGAAAAGAAAAAAGGAGAAAAACAGAGACTCATGAGCTGAATTAGCAAATATGTAGATAAGTCATTTCTTTTGTAGATAAGTCTTAAGTAGATAAGTCTTCTTATATAGATAAGTCAGTTTCTTTCATGAACATGGCTGAAGTACCAGGTACCTCTAAAGGAACTTACAGTCAGAGAATGAAGTATGAAATAATTCTCTTTTTTAAATTATTATTTTTTATTATGTTAATGTTAGTCACCATACAGTACATCATTAGTTTTTGATGTAGTGTTCCAAGATTCATTGTTTATGTATAACACCCAGTGTTCCATGCAATACATGCCCTCCTTAATACCAATCAATGGGCCAACCTATCCCCCCACATCCCTCCCTTCTAGAACCCTCAGTTTGTTTCTTGGAGTACACAGTCTCTCATGGTTCCTCTCCCCTCTGATTCCCCCCCCCCCTTCATTTTTCCCTTTCTTCTCCTAATGTCCTCCATGTTATTTGTCACATTCCACAAGTAAGTGAAACCATATGATAAGTGACTTTCTCTGCTTGGTTTATTTCACTCAGCATCATCTCCTCCAGTCCCATCCATATTGATGCAAGAATTGGGTACTCACCCTTTCTATTGTATAAAGGATCACATCTTCTTTATCCCGAGAGTCACAGTTTCAAAAAAAGCAACTTACTCTTTCTCTCTCCAGTTTGTTTAGCCATCCTGAAATCTCTAAGAACACAAAAAAATAATGAAAGGAATAATCCACTTGGCTATGGTGCCTGAGAAAGAGGCTCAATGAGGGTAAGAACTCATGATGGACAGTCTGTGGTATCCAACTCTAGAAGCTCAGACAACCAAACCAAAGCCCCCTGGCCAATAGTCAAGAACTGTGATAATAGTCTAATGGGTCACTTAGTTTTGTGTAAGCTCCTAGAAGTCCTACAAAAAGATAGAACACTGTGGAAGCACAGGGAGTGCACAAAAGGTCACACTTCACATTTTTAAAAGCTGCTTCTGTTTCCGATAGAAAGAACATCATGGCACCCAGATAACAAAACAGCCTCCATTTTGCAAAGTCTTTTACCAGGGTTCTTCATTGTCAGTAGTGCCACCATTGGAAATCTTTACCTTGGAACTCAGGACTAATCTTTAATGAGGTAACTGTAAGGTATTTAGGCACATGCTACATATTTCTTTTTTAATTTGAGTGTGGTTGACACCCAATGGTACATTAGTTTCACATGTACAACATAGTGATTCAGCTTCTCCCTGTGGTAGACTACGTTCACCATGAGTGTAACTACCGTCTGTCATTGTATAATGCTGTTACAGTGTCACCATATTCCCTGTGTTGTGCCTTTTGTTCCCAAGACATATTCATTCCATAACTGGAAGCCTGAGATACTCGATTTTAAATGTCCTTACAAAGGCAGGTAGTTTCTACCTGCAAAGTTGGGATTAGAATGAGCCCCCCCCCCCCACCAAAAAAAATGTGGCCAAAATAAATTTTATGTACTGGTTATCTGCACAGCTTAAACTCACCAGTGACTTGGCAGTGCTCCACTTTATCTTGTGAATAACTACACTCGACTAAGACCTCGAAGCTTGATGTCTCAATTAACCTGAAAAAAAAAAAAAAAATTAAACAGTTGTAGTTAAAACTATGGTATTTTCTAACAAACTTCCCAACAAATTTTCAGATGTTTCTAAGCAAATGTGTATTTTCCTTTCTTCTTTGTTATCTTCAGGATTTTCCATAAGGATTATTGGTGGTAAATAACTTTATAATTTAGTCTTTAGTGAGCAGATATTCTAATGGGTTCATGACTGAATTTGAGCAAGAATTAACATTTCCCAGAAGTGGAAATAGTGACTTTCAGGACTTTCTGGCACCCTATTTGGGAGAGTGGGAACACCTTTATTCTTATTTGCAAATATCATATTCATGGATATTTGCATCTCACTAGGCCAAAGCACAACATCGTTAATGTTACTCTGTTGGAGTTCAAAAATGGGTAGAAGTCTGTACATGTCCACTGAATAACTAAAGAAAAGGGCTATGATAAGTATTAATCCATCATATTACTGTATAATGTGTCGCTGTTATTATTATTTGATTTCCACACCCCCATTGGTATACTGAGGTAGGCACTTTGCAAGCCATATTTCTCCTTTGTTGACTGGCCCTATGCTAGATCCTGCCAATAGGGGGTGCTAGAGGGAAATTGGAAGACAGGAGGCAGAAGGCACGGGCTCCTTCCTCTCTGCCTGCTGGCTGTTCCTGCAGTACTACTCCACCTGTGACCCTTCACCCCAGGCACCAGAAGTTGGTCTAGCAGCAGGTATTTTCCATGGTTGGCTTCTTTCTACACTTCCAGAACCAGCCTCATCACACTTCAGTCAGCAAAACCAATAGCTGAACCCCAGCTTCCTAAGCTCCCAGGTGTTAGGAGCTCTGCCTTTAAGGTCCTGAACTAAAGCAGCAGTTGGGTGATGCCCCCTACTGAGAGGTGCAGTCCCAGCTCTGCCAGACACCTCTTCTGAGTTTCCGAGTTTTTGATAAGCCAACCTGTTCCCTTCTTTCAGGGTTATTATCTCTGGGATCTGTCAATGTTCTCCTTCATGTTTTTTAGGACTGCAACACCTGTTACCAATTTCTCAGATTACATTATCTCCAGTAAAATAGCTAGCATGGTTCCCATCTTCCAGGGTCCTGAGTGATCCTTGAATGTAACAGGTGTCTTTGGTGGGGGGAGAAGAGGAGAGTAGAGGAGGGAACAGGGATTGTTTGTAGTCAAATAACTTTAAGAAACACAGAGCTAAGCAAAATTTAAAAGGTTTCCCTACAATGGGACTTACCAGAGCCTATTCTGCATTGATTGCAAACTTCCAAGTGAAGGACATTTCCCAAACCTAATTGAGCATGGAACCCATTCAAGTGTGAAGTATGTCCTGAGATTAATGCTCTGTAGAGCACACATTCAGAAATGCGGGACTCAAATAATAGGTCCCACAACTCCCAGAAAAACTTCTCTATTATCAAGAGTAAAAAATGTGACATCCTGCATTATCTTGCCCAATAGATGGTACTTCATTTAAAACAAAATAAAAACCTGGGGGCTCTGTAATACATTTATTTCAGGCCAGGCCCCCACAGAAGAAACAAAGTAGAGAGTAGAGGCAATTCTTTTAAAAAGAAAACACCAAAAAATATGTGTGTGTGTGTGTGTGTGTGTGTGTGTGTGTATAAAATGGAAATATGGGAAAAAAGAAAACCCAAAATTTTGATGAATATTCCATCTATTTAGATGGCTAGAACATTATTCATAAAGTACATTCTCATAACTTTTTATTTTTAAATATATTTTTTTAGAATTATAGTTACTTACTTGAGTGAGAGAGAGCAAAAACAAGTCAGAGAGGGAGAGGGAAAGAGATGACAGAGGGAGAGGGAGAAGCAGACTTCCCGCTGAGCAGGGAGCCCGATGGAACTCCATCTAGGACCCTCAGATCATGACCTGAGCCTAAGGCAGATGCTTAACACCACTGAGCCACCTAGGCATGCCTGTTCTATAACAGTTTGAACTGAAAGATTGACCTTTGATTCTCTCTATATTGATGTGTGATTCCCAATTTATTATTAGTGGAAAGTCTATCCAGGCCTCTGGTCCAGCTAGCGATAGCATTTAACTCTCCAGTATCCTGAAATTACGAATTCCACTGGCTGAGAAAATATTCTTTGCTTTTTATAAAGCAAATATACAGTGATTTACATATTTAATAACAAAGGAAATTTGAGATGCAAAGAATTGCCATGTAAGGGCTTTTTGTGGCCAGGTCTGCAGCCAAAATTAAGTAAAAACTGATTAACATTGTTTGGGGGGACAAGATGGTGGGGAACTAGGAGGAGGCGCCGTTTCAACCTGTACCCTAAAGTGAGCTGATTACCTACCAAGGAACTCCGATCACCCACGAAATCAGCCTGAGATCAGAATTATACATGTCTGGGTCTCTGTGGGGGCAGAAGACGCCAGTAGGCAGGTAAAGCGGAGTGGGAACGTTGGACTGATATCAGAAGTTAAACAAAAGGGGGAGGGAGCCACCAGAAGCGACCCATTGGAAAGTAATACCCCAATACAAGAGTCCCCTGCGTGTGGGGACCAGCATTAACTTGAAGTCTGGTAGAAAGTACTCAAAAAGAGCAAAGGATTGCGGGGTGAAATTGTGGGAACCGGCTTAAGTCCCCTGACTGAGGGCAACCACCCCTGGCGCTGAGCCAGAGAGAGTGTGGTGAAGAAACCAGGTCTTGGTCCTTAAGCCAGTGAGCGAGAGCTCCTAAGGGTGCTTGGCATGCAGGAGGGGCTGGGACCCTCGCCAGCCAGCAGAAACAGCCTTTTTGCAGTCCCCACGCATGAGCCGTGCTATCAGAGCCTGAGATGCGCCCCATACCCTCCTCTGAGAGAGGTGCGCGGAAGCGCCAACCCCAGCGCTCGTGGACCCAGAAAGTCTGAGCGCTCCCAGCCCTGGCCAGCAGGAAAATCTCAGTGTCAGATCACTGCTTGGAACCTCTCTGGTGGTCTGGAGCTGCCCAGACAGCCGCCGCCCTTGAGGGGTGGGCTCTGAGGAAACTGGTTTTTCAGGCTTTTGTTCTCTGGAGGTTTTTATGTTTGTTCGTTTGTTTTCTCTCCCCTTGGCAGCTCTTGATGGTTTTTGGAGGTTTAGAGGAAAGCAAACTGCACCCAGACCTCCGTCTCAGAGAGAATCCTCAGTCTGTTCCCCTCTGGGTGCTGCAGAGCACATAAGTTCCCCCTTGGCCGCGGGCAGAGCACATTCCCAGTCGCGGTCCCTGGGGACACAGGAACTCCTGCTTGTACCCAAAACCACAACAGCGGTGGTTGTCTGGGCAGCCAGGAGTGGCTGTCCTCGGTCAGGGGACTTAAGCCCCTGTCCCTAACCATTCCAATTCCCACAATTTCACCCCACAATCCTTTGCTCTTTTTGAGTACTTTCTACCAGACTTCAAGTTAATGCTGGTCCCCAGATGCAGGGGACTCTCGTATTGGGGTATTACTTTCCAATGGGTCGCTTCTGGTGGCTCCCTCCCCCTTTTGTTTAACTTCCGATACCAGTCCAACGTTCCCACTCCACTTTACCTGCCCACTGGCGTCTTCTGCCCCCATAGAGACCCAGACGTGTATAATTCTGATCTCAGGCTGATTTCGTGGGTGATCGGAGTTCCTTGGTAGGTAATCAGCTCACTCTAGGGTACAGGTTCCAACGTCAGAATTACTGGAATCCCTGAAGGGGAGGAGAAAGAAAGACGTCTAGAAGATATAGTGGAACAAGTTATCCATGAAAATTTTCCCAATCTCGCAAATGGAACCAGCATTCATGTACTAGAGGCAGAACAGTTCCCCCCCTCCCCACGCCAAGATTTTAGATTCTTGAAAGTCCTCTAGACACCTGATACTAAGAATGAGGAACTATAATTCTAGAGAAACTCTCTTAAAGGCAGCTAGGACAAAGAAGCTCCTTACGTACAGAGGAAAGCTCATCAGAATAACGTCAGACCTGTCCACAGCAACCTGGCAAGCCAGAAAGGACTGGCAAGATACATTCAGGGCACTAAATGAGAAAAACATGCAGCCAAGAATACTTTATCCATCAAGACTGACATTCAAAATGGATGGAGAGATAGAGAGTTTCCAAGACCAGCAAGGCTAAAAAGAGTATGTGACCACCAAGCCGACACTGCAGGAAATATTAAGGGGGGTTCTATAAAAGAGGAAAAATCCTAAGAATATCATTGAACAGAAATATAGAGAATCTACAGAAAGAAAGACTTCAAAGGTAACACGATGTCAATAAAAACGTATCTGTCAATAAACACTCTCAATGTGAATGGCCTAAATGCACCCATAAAATGACACAGGGTTGCAGGTTGGATAAAACGACAGGACCCATCCATATGTTGTCTACAAGAGACCCATTTCGAACCTAAGGATACACCCAGATTGAAAATGAAGGGATGGAGAAGCATCTTTCATGCCAATGGGCCTCAAAAGAAGGCCGGGTTAGCGATTCTTATATCAGATAAGTAGATTTTAAACTAAAGACTGTAGTCTGAGATACAGAAGGACACTACATCATTCCTAAAGGGACTATCCACCAAGATGATCTAACAATTGTAAATATCTATGCCCCCAATATGGGAGCAGCCAATTACATAAGAAAACTGTTAATCAAGATAAAGAGTCATATTGATATAAATACATTGATAGTAGGAGATTTTTTTTTTTAGATTTTATTTATGTATTTATTTATTTGACAGACAGATTACAAGTAGACAGGCAGGCAGAGAGAGGAAGGGAAGCAGGCTCCCTGCTGAGCAGAGAGCCCGATGTGGGGCTCGCTCCCAGGACCCTGGGATCATGACATGAGCCAAAGGCAGAGGCCTTAACCCACTGAGCCACTCAGGCACCCCGATAGTTGGAGATCTTAACATGCCTCTTTCAGTAATAGACAGATGATCCATGCAGAAAATCAATAAAGAAACAAAAGCATTGAATGACAGACACATTGGACTAGATGGACCTCATAGATACATACAGAACATTCCACCCTAAAACAACAGAATACTCATTCTTCTCAACTGCACATGGAACCTTCTCCAGAATAGACCACATACTGGGTCACAAATCAGGACTCAACCGATACCAAAAGACTGAGATAATGCCCTGCATATTCTCAGATCACAATGCTTTGAAACTGGAGCTCAACCACAAAGAAAAGTTTGGAAGGAACTCAAACACCTGGAAGCTAAAGACCACCTTGCTTAAGAATGCTTGGATCAACCAGGAGATCAAAGAAGAACTTAAAACAATTCATGGAAACCAATGAGAATGAAGACACGTCGGTCCAAAACCTATGGGATACAGCAAAGGCGGTCCTAAGGGGGAAATACATAGCCACCCAAGCCTCCCTCAAAAAAAGTTGAAAAATCCAGAATAGACCAGCTATCTCTACACCTTAAAGAACTGGAGAATCAACAACAAATTAAACCAACTCCACCCACAAGAAGGGAAATAATCAAGATCAGAGCAGGGATCAATGAGGTAGAAACTAGAGATACAGTAGAACGTATCAGTGAAACTAGAAGCTGGTTTTTTGAAAGAATCAATAAGATCGATAAACCGTTGGCCACACTAATCCAAAAGAAAAGAGAGAAAGCTCAAATTAATAAAATTATGAATGAAAAGAGAGAGATCACAACTAACACCAAAGAAGTAGAAACAATTATCAGAAGTTATTATCAACAGTTATATACGAATAAGTTAAGCAACCTAGATTAAATGGATGCATTTCTGGAAAAAAATAAACCCCCAAAATTGAACCAGGAAGAAACTGACAACCTGAATAGACCAATATCTAGTAACGAGATTGAAGCAGTGATCAAAAACCTCACAAAAAACAAGAGCCCAGGACCTGACAGATTCCCTGGGGAATTCTACCAAACTTTCAAAGAAGAAATAACACCTATTCTCCTGAAGCTGTTTCAAAAAATTGAAGCAGAAGGAAAACTTCCAGACTCTTTTTATGAAGCCAGCATTACCCTGATCCCCAAACCAGGCAAAGACCACACCAAAAAGGAGAATTTCAGGCCAATATCACTGATAAATATGGATGCTAAGATTCTCAACAAGATCCTAGCAAACAGGATCCAACAGCACATTAAAAAGATCATCCACCATGACCAGGTGGGATTCATCCCTGGGTTACAAGGATGGTTCAACATTCGCAAATCAACCATGTAATAGAACAAATCAATAAGAGAAGAGAGAAGAACCACATGGTCCTCTCAATTGATGCAGAAAAAGCATTTGACAAAATCCAGCATCCGTTCCTGATTAAAATGCTTCAAAATATAGGGATAGAAGGAACATTCCTGAACTTCATCAAATCTATCTATGAAAGACCCACAGCAAACATCATCCTCAATGGGAAGAAGCTCACAGCCTTCCCGTTGAGATCAGGAACACAACAAGGATGCCCACTCTCACCACTCTTGTTCAACACAGTATTAGAAGTCCTAGCAACAGCAGTCAGACAACAAAGAGAAATAAAAGGTATCCAAATTGGCAATGAAGAAGTCAAACTCTCTCTCTTTGCAGATGACATGATACTTTATATGGAAAACCCAAAAGACTCCGCCCCCAAACTACTAGAACTCATACAGCAATTCAGTAATGTGGCAGGATACAAAGTCAATGTACAGAAATCAGTGGCTTTCTTATACACTAACAATGAAAACACAGAAAGGGAAATTAGAGAATCAATTCCATTTACTATAGCGCCAAGAACCATAAGATACCTGGGAATAAACCTAACCAAAGAGGTAAAGGATCTGTACTCCAGGAACTACAGAACACTCATGAAAGAAATTGAAGAAGACACAAAAAGATGGAAGACCATTCCATGCTCTTGGATTGGAAGAATAAACATTCTTAAAATGTCTATACTATGTAGAGCAATCTATACTTTTTAATGCCATTCTGATCAAAATTCAACCAGTATTTTTCAAAGAGCTGGAGCAAATAATCCTCAAATTTGTATGGAATCAGATGAGACCCCGAATTGCTAAGGAAATGTTGAAAAAGAAAAAACTGGGGGCATCACGTTACCTGATTTCAAGCTTTACTACAAAGCTGTGATCACCAAGACAGCATGGTACTGGCATCAAAACAGACACATAGACCAATGGAACAGAGTAGAGAGCCCAGATATGGACCCTCAGCTCTATGGTAAAATAATCTTCAACAAAGCAGGAAAAAATATACAGTGGAAAAAAGACAGTCTCTTCAATAAATGGTGCTGGGAAAATTGGACAGCTATATGTAGAAGAATGAAACTCGACCATTCTCTTACACCGTACACAAAGATAAACTCAAAATAGATAAAGGACCTCAATGTGAGACAGGAATCCATCAGAATCCTAGAGGAGTAACCTCTTTGATATCAGCCACAGCAACTTCTTTCAAGATATGTTTCCAAAGGCAAAGGAAACAAAAGCGAAAATGAACTTTTGGGACTTCATCAAGATCAAAAGCTTCTGCACAGCAAAGGAAACAGTCAACAAAACAAAGAGGCAACCCACAGAATGGGAGAAGATAGTTGCAAATGACGGTACAAACAAAAGGTTGATATCCAGGATCTATAAAGAACTTCTCAAACTCAACACACACAAAACAGATAATCATGTCAAAAAATGGGCAGAAGACATGAACAGACACTTCTCCAAGGAAGACATACAAATGGCTATCAGACACATGAAAAAATGTTCATCATCACTAGCCATCAGGGAGACTCAAATCAAAACCACATTGAGATACCACCTCACACCAGTTAGAATGGCCAAAATTAGCAAGACAGGAAACAACGTGTGTTGGAGAGGATGTGGAGAAAGGGGAACCTTCTTACACTGTTGGTGGGAATGCAAGTTGGTGCAGCCACTCTGAAGAACAGTGTGGAGATTCCTTAAGAATTAAAAATAGAGCTTCCCTATGACCCTGCAATTGCACTAATGGGTATTTACCCCAAAGATACAGATGTGGTCAAAAGAAGGGCTATCTGTACCCCAATGTTTATAGTAGCAATGGCCACGGTTGCCAAACTGTGGAAAGAACCAAGATGCCCTTCAACAGATGAATGGATAAGGAAGATGTGGTCCATATACACTATGGAGTATTATGCCTCCATCAGAAAGGATGAATACCCAACTTTTGTAGCAACATGGATGGGGCTGGAAGAGATTATGCTGAGTGAAATAAGTCAAGCAGAGAGAGTCAGTTATTATATGGTTTCACTTATTTACGGAGCATAATAAATAACACAGAGGACATGGGGAGATGGAGAGGAAGAGGGAGTGGAGGGAAATTAGAGGGGGAGATGAACCATGAGAGACTATGGACTCTGAAAAACAACCTGAGGGTTTTGAAGGGGCGGGGGG
>PISX010014697.1:0-52103 GCA_004024625.1 Mellivora capensis
TCTCTGATGTTTTGCAACTTCACCAATTGCATTCATCGGTTTCACTGTAGATATTCTTAACACCCGGTGCATACTTCTTGGGAAGACTCATGTCTTTATTTCATTCTGGTAAATTCTGAGCTATTTGGTCTTTCACTAAGTCCTGCCTCACTGCTGATTCCTTTTTCACATACTGTGGAATTCTTCTCAGGTAAGAAATGAAATCTCTCCAGGCTGCACTTCAGCGGCACCCCCAATTGCCCACCTTCCCTGAACCTCTCTTTCTTCCTTTTTCCACACTCCCTTCACCTCCTACAGATTTTGCACTAGAACGATCCTCTGTATGTCACATGCACAAAGAGCCTGCTCTGCTTTCTAAGACCCACTGGTTAAGTAACCTGCCCAAAGTCTGCTGCTGCTAAAACAGTAGAGCACCCTTTCAATCCCTGCACTGTAGAACCTGCTGGAAAGGGGCTGAGAAAGTGAGGCAGGTGAATTGCGACTCACGAATGGCCCCGCCACAGGTGTGCAGGTCACAAGGGGTCGTCCCGCAACCAGCTGCTAGCAGGGCCTGGCTCTCACGGTCCTCCAGCCTCGCTGTTGTTGGACTGGGATGGTCTTGGGGCCTTGGCTGGCCTGCACCGCTGGTCCCCTTCCAGGCCTCCTTCTACTCCTACTGCTGGAATGTTCCAGTCTTCGAGAAAGGTTGAACTGCATCTACTCTGTCCTCCATGGGGTGGGAGTGGAGCGTGGGAGTCTGGTCTTCCTCCATCCTCTTTTCAATCCTTCTTCTGGCACAAATGCTCTGCCCTCCTTTCTCCAAGGCCTTCTCTTTTTGCTTCTTAATAGCCTTTTCTTCTCTTAAAAGCCTTCCTCTTGCATATCAAAAACTTTGGCTCTCAAAAGTATTGTTTCTGATGTGGGATCAAGAGCTTATTTTGGAAGCGAAACAACTGAACACTGACTGTTTCTTTCTCTCTGGGTTTCAACTGTCCCCCTTTTCCTTCAGGTTCTCTGGGAGCTGTTCGAGGACGAGAAGAAAAGCAAAGCACAGACCTTTGTATTTCAAGAAGCTTTCCTGCCATGGCATTTAAGATAAAGCCTGGAACACAGCACAGATGCCATGTATGTTATTGTTCATCCGATTTATTACCATCTGGATCAGTTCTAAGTATACTGTTCAGCAGCATCATATACATTCCTATTGCTGTGTAACCAATCTTGGGGGACTTTTCCATCTGACAAACCAAAACGCTGCCCATTAAGCAACAACTCTCTGTTCTCCCTCCCCCAGCACCCACACCCAATTTGCTGTCTCTGTGACATTGACTACTCCAAGTGCCTCCTATAAAATGCACCCACAGTTGTTGTCTTTTTGGGAATGGCTTATTTCACTGAGCGTAATGTCCTCGACATTTCTCCACGTTGTAGCATGTGTCGGAATTCCCTCCTTTTTTAAGGCTGAAGAGTATTCTGGTCTGTGCGTATGTGCGTGTGTGCATGTGTGTGTGTTTGCACATGTGCACTGTGCACTGACGGACCCATATTGTTTCCACCTTGTGTAAGTATCTCTTCAAGACCACGCTCTCAATTATTTTGGATAATATACCCACAGCAGAATGGCTGGATCCTATGGTAATTATGATTTAATTATTTGAGGCCTTGCTCTTCTATCCTGTTTCCACAGCAGCTGTGGCCTTTTACATTCTCACCAACCGTGCACAAGGGGTCTAATTCTTCACATGATTGCCAGCACTTGTTATTTTCTGGAGGGGTTTTTTTGGTTTGCTTTTTTATTTATTTTATTTTATGTTTTTGAAGATTTTATTTATTTAATTGACAGAGAAAGAGAGAGAGAGAGAATGAAAGTAAGGGAAGTGGGAGGTAGAGAGTGAGGGAGAAGGAGAGAAAGCAGAAGTAGATGGAGAAGGAGGCTTCCCACTGACAAGAGAGCCTAATGTGGGGCTCGATCCCAGGACCCTGGGATAATGACCTGAACCAAAGGCAGACCTTAACTGACTGAGCCACCCAGGTGCCTGCTATTTTTACTTTTTAATAGTAGCCATCCCAAAGGCTGTGAAGTAATGTCTCATTGTAGTATTTATTCTCATTTCCCTAGTGATGTGATGTTGAGAATTTTGGCATATTCTTATTGGTCATTTGCCTCTTGGATTTTTGCAAAACCTGGTATGTTCGTTCTAGAGCTCAAACATACAGTTGTCCAAAAAACTTTGGTAACAAGTTCTCCAATCTTTTTAGGTTCTCCATTGGCCTCTGGGCTTCTGACCTTTTCTAAGTACTTAGTCTTACTTATTCTGCCCAAGACTTACCATCCAGAGGATTCTGGTTTTTAGACCTTCCATGCTGAGAAAGTCAGAGACTAAGGGCTCATTTTAGATTGAATATTTGCTTCTTTGAGCTGGGGCCCTGTGTGGGATTGGGCAAAGCTAGGTAGATATGGCTGTTTTGTGAAAGAAAGGGGTGAGGGGTGGGCCTGGCAGAGTGGGAACATCTGAGCATTATGTTCAGAGATGCAGCTATAAAACAAAAATTCGGAACTGACAAGCACTGTGGGGGGAAATATGTATTTTGTGATCTTCACGTTATGTCAGTATAGGAGGGTTATTTTATTCTTTCTTCCCTTAGAATTCATTTTAATGATTGCTTACATATTGTCTCTCCCCCTGAGAACGTAGACAACTTGTACATGTATAAGGCAATGTGAGAAGTACAAAAGGCTATTATGATTATTGGTATGTAGAAATCTGCAGTGTTGAGTCATGGCTTTCCAGCCAAAACCTCTGTTCAGTGAATCCACAGAATTTCTTTTCAGCAGCTTTTTTTTTTTTTAAGATTTTATTTATTTATTTGACAGACAGAAATCATAAGTAGGCAGAAAGGCAGGCAGAGAGAGGTTGGGGAGGCATGCTCCCTGCCGAGCAGAGAGCTTGATGCAATGCAGGGCTTGATCCCAGGACCCTGGGATCAGGACCTGAGCCGAAGGCAGAGGCTTTAACCCACTGAGCCACCCAGACACCCCTCTGCAATCTTTTGAAGAAGCTATTTAGCCCAATAACTTCTCCCTACAACATTGTATCCTCCCACTGTATAGATTACTTTCCATGCCCTAATTTTATTCTTACAACAATTTTAATTTAAGTATTTTCAGCTTTTTGTTTTTGTTTCTGCCTTCATGTTTGTTTTGAGTGGATGTAGCTTATGTGACCCTGTAGTATGAGTAAGAATTGTGTAGTTACCAAAACGTGGAGGCATTGCTCTGTGTTTAGATGGTCCTGTTAGTGATCTAAATAACCGGCAAAGAAAACAGTGCCGTTGTGTAACTTGCTAAGATCAAGACAAAAATTTGGTGTTAGCTCCCCACCCCTGCCTTGCTTATTAAGTCATCAAAAAAGTAACACAAGAACCCAATTGCTGGTGAGAGGGGCATAAAATAGGAGCAGTTAGGCAAGGCAATTAGCAATGGTAATCTGCAAAGGACCAGTTTTGGAAAGTGAGATGACAGCATGAGCTGATCCCACAGCCTCCCTCATGGGAGCATGGTTCCACCACATCTGCCGCGTGACTTCAGGAAAGCGCTTACCTTCTCTAGAGCTGAACTACCTCTTCTGAAAATGAAGATGATAATAATAGCTAATTTAGAAGTGTTGTGGTTCGGATTCAATAAAAATAATAATTGCTCAGGGAATCTATATAGTGAATCTAAAAGAATGAAAAGATTGCATATACAAAGATGTTTATTTTACAATCACTTATAATTTAAAACTTTGAAAGTCACTTCAATGTCAGTAAGAGATGCATGAAGCATATTACTGAACAGCTGTTTTGGTGGAATGTTTTGCAGCCATTAAATGAACACTTATGAAGATTATGCAGCAAAATAGAATGAAGAGAAGTGCCTAAATAGCATAAATTTAAAAAGGAGAAATCCCCAATTTTTTTCATAGCATGATTAGAACATATAAAATAGAAGTAGGAAGGAAATAAGGAAGAGAATTCCCATGGTGGCAACAGACGGTTGGTTGAGTTTTACATCTTTCCTTTTTTAAGTGTTTCTATTTCATTATTATATTGCTTTTATAATTAAAACACAGTAGCATTATTAATTACCTTTAGTTTTCCTGTTTATGAAAAAATAGCCACTTTATAAAACCTAGATAATGCAGAAGACCATGAATAATCAAATGAAAGTTACCCTTAATCCTGCTGTGAGTGTTTTAATTTGCACTGCTGCACTTTTTCAAAATTAGCCTTGCTTTGCTTTGAGTTTACTCCTTCTCAGGTGTTGGTGGTTGTCCCTCCTCTTTGTCTTTGATCTCTCCAGAGGAGCCTATTGTCCTGGTTCCAGGAGCTATGCAGGCCTGCCTTATTGAGAACACCAGGAAGTCCTTTTCTTGAAAGGTTCTTGTGTCTCCTGTCAGAAATAATTTTGAGAGGTGAACTGGGCCTGCAAATCATCCAGGTAATACTCTTCTTTCTGGGGTGCTGTGTGTATCCACCTCCCCCCCCCACCCCATGCCATGTGATCGTGCAGCTGTTTTCTCTCTAATCTCCGTCTCATAACTCGAGACCCACCCAGGACGTCGGTTCTGTGCACTTGCACTGAGCCCATGAAGACTCATTCCTCCCAGCTGGAAAGCAGGAGGGGAGCCCAACACACCCTGTTCCCTCCAAACAGGCCTTTTATTCTTCTGGATTCAAGCTGAGTGTTCACCTGTTCCTTGCCCAGTTTTCTCAGAAGTGGGGAAACCTTGATGTTTTACGTGAACAGAAACTCCTTCAACAGATACAAACAGGGAAAGGGCTCAGGCCAGGGCTCTTCCCGCCCTGCTTCACCTGTCATGTTGGGTGTCAAAGGAACTACCTACCTGTCAATAAGATTTATACTCTTCTGTTTCTGGCTCGTGCATAGGACAGAGAAGGGTAGAGTCCACGGGACGGCATAGGTGTCTGTAGATGGCCGTCATTCACATTATCCGAGAATCACTTGTAGGACTGGGTGGCCCTCTCTCTTGGTACCAGAGCCAACTGAGACTGTGCCTCTTCCAAACAGAGACGACACTCTTGTCCATGCAACACACCTTTCCCCCCATGAGTCGGAACCTCCGGACAAATGTAGAAAAAGAATGCTGATGGGGCGCTGCTGAATGGATTCGGTAAGCAAAAATATTTGCGTTATCAATCAGTATCTCGGCAGTGATGGTTCTATGAATTTTTCTTTCTTTTTCCCATCATTTGCAGACCATGGATGTCCCAGCTAGATGTAGGTAGTGGGGGAAGTTTGAAGCTTCTTCCTACCTATTTTGTGAAAGGTGGTCTTATATTTCAAAGGGTGAAGCATGTAGAAACCAGTTTCTCAATACAACTAAATTTGCTTGGTAGTAATTTTGGCAATACTGCCAAGGATTTTTCAAAATTTTGCTTGTGATCTTTGGTTTTCAGAGATACTTTAATTTTTTTTCCTAGTCATTATAAAAGGACTGTGGATGAAGACCTTTTTAAAGTGAATGCCCCATACAGTTTGCAACAAAGTGATAGCGTCTGGCTTTTTTCTAGCATATCACTAAAAATCCCAAAATGGTGCAGAAGTACACAAATATTTCTCAAAAAAAGAAAGGAGTCTGCAGAATCTTTGAGAAATTTTAAAATTCTAAGACCAGCAGAGATGGATTTGAGAATGAGAGTAGCTAACCCCTCTTCCCCTAGTTCAGAACATCTCTGCTTGTGACGTCAAAGGAAGGAAGGAGAGAAGACAACCATTCTCCCCCTGCTTCCCCACTCTGTGACTCAGAGCCAGGATCTGTCCCAACCAGAAAGCTAAATGGTCTTCACTTTACCATATGGTTGCCCTTCTCTGCCCCCTGTTTCTAACTGACCTCCTGACTCTCAAAGGGAACAGAGGGCAGCTGGGCCCTGTAGCCAGGGAGATGACATTGTACACAGTGCAGCCTGGGAAGGCACTGGAAGCTCCGCCCACAGAACAGGGGTGAAAACAGGTATGAAAAGTGGATTTAAACATCCCCTAAGTGGACTCTTCCGGGGAAATCTTCAAGGCAGCGTAGATGCCGCAGTTAAGGTCATGATTGAAAGAGAAGAGTGTTTTGGTTTGTTTATAAGATCCACAAAGAGAGGCCAGGCTGGGGGACAGAACTGAGACTAAAAGCGGGCCTTGTCACTGAAGAGGAGGAAGGAGGCCTGCCCTGGTTCTGGAAGGGAGAGAGGAACAGTCAGAACAGGTCTCCACGGGGAGCGTGGGGAGGAAGCCGAGCTGGGGGGCGGGGACCGCCGTGCATTCTGGGGAATGTAAATTCCCACACTTCTTTGGAACCTTGGGCTGATATGAATGATCCAGATGTAAATTCTCCTGCTGGTTTGGCTTACCTGTGAGAGAGTCAGGGGACACTGAGTTTGTACGACAGAGTTACCCAAGTCTGTAGAGACCTTGTTCGTGAAGCTCTCGGGCAATCATAATTTGGCCGGGTTTCCATGTGTATCACGACTTGAGTTATCTGGAATCTGCATGGAATGAGGCATTCTGGAGAGTGGCACGGTTTTCCTATTTTAGAGGTCTCCCCGCTTCCCCTCCAACCTCAGCTGCATTACCTCCCATTGGATTTTAGTAGAAAATAATTTTGGAATAACAAAGAATCACAGGGATAAGATACACAAGTAAAGTTGCTAGAAGCATATAGGAATTGCTTATTATTTACTTTATAGGAGACATTATTAGCTTCTAGCACAGTTTTATATTATGAAATGATGCTCTATAAACTTAAAAAATGGCCCAGTAATTTCATTATGGTTACCTTTAATAGTATAAACAGCACAAATGCAAAGGCATTGTGCAAAACAAAATGGAGGAGGATTTTTCTATATGTTTTAGTAATAGAGAATGAGTCACATTTGAAATACAAACATGCATGTGGTAAAGCCTAGTAATTGCACATTTTATGTCAGAAATATTGTTGACGCAACCATGTCTCACCACGCGGTCGGACTAACCCAACAACCCACAACACAATGAAATAATAACAGAGGTTAAAAAGTAATTTATATTTAAAAAAGCAAAAACAGCAGCAGTTAAGAAATGCCCCTGACTGGAGAGAGCAAAACTGACAAACTATGAACAAAGTAGAAATTTCCCCCCAAACTGGACATTTTGAAATCTACGTGTGCACACACAGTAGGATCGTTGCGAGTCAGAGAGACAGACATATTCGGAAAAACAGGGATTTAGAATCCTCAGTAAACTCAAAGAATCGCTAATTTTCATCGATGAACCCCAAGGTTAATGATCGTTAACATCTCAATTAGTTAAGTTTTAAGTACAATACTGGGAAGCAGCAGGGATCTATGGAATTATGAGTCCCCTGCCCATCAGAACTCGCAAAGGGACTTTGGAAGATGTTAGCAGCATCCTCAAGGACTACACGTCAGGTACTGTTGAGCTGGAATGTCCTGGGCAGAGGAGGGAAGACTAAGGTTTTGTTTGGGGTTAGTAGGTTCACTTATTACTGACCTGTAAGGCAGGGAAAACCTGACTCCTGGGGAACGAGATCTAGAATGATGTAACATTCTCCCGCCACATGTTGAGAGCTGTTCTGTAAAGGACCAACATTTTAAAGAAGCGTTTTTAGTGGAAATTGTTCTGAAGACATGCACTAATCATTTCTTTGCCTTTTAACTAGAGTATCCTCGTACCAATTAAGTTGTCTTCATCGTTGTTATTAAAATCAGTTGTTGCAAAATGCTGTAATAAAATGATACCCATAGGGCTGTCTAAGAGTGGGATACTTGCACCTAAATTACATAATCATAATCTTCCCCTCAAATCCAGACGATTTAACAGTTTTTTTCCCCCAGTCTCCTTTCTTGCGGTCAGCTTGAAATCCCCCCCTCTCAATTTTCTAGCCTCTCTAGCCTTCTAACTTACTGCTTTCTGATCAGAATTTAAAAACTGCTGTCTTGTAAAGAAATATTCTGCTTTAAAACATATTCTAAGTGTGTTTGCATTTTGTGCAACTCATAATTTAAAAAACCGTGATGGAGTGCTTGGATCTGAAGGCAGTATTTTGGTTGTGCAGAAAAAAGGACTTTTTTTTTTTTTTTTTTTTGCTTACATGCTTTATCAGTTTTAGATGACTATTATTATTGATTTAAATAATGACAATACTTTACATTTTTATGATACCCTTCAGTTTCTTGACCCATTTTTTTCTCAAGTAGTCCTTGCCAAAATCCTAGTAGGTAGGCAGAGCTAACCTACCTACCCTCCTTCCTTCCTTCCCAGCATGGACTAATACTCATTGATGCTGGCCCATGTGCCAGGAAGTGAGGAAACCAGGACTCAGAGAATTTACATACTATAGGAAAAGCAAATGCTTAGTTAGTAAGAAAGTTGCATCTGACTCTAGGGCTCTCTATTCAGTGATCTTTCCCTTATAATATGGGGTCTGAATGGTTACATTCTTTGGGGGTGAGGGGTAACTGCACTACTTAATCATCTGTATGATTTTCTGAATTAGATACTTTGATAGAGAGAGTAATTAAGGCACACATGGCTCAGAGCCTTGACCATTTGTAAAATGAGAGCCAAGATGGTCAACCCACTAGGCTCAAAACTCCTTGGCCAGGATATCACTGTACAGTACTTGTCTCGCACATACAACATTTAAAAAATCTTTGCTATTTTTAGCTCTGAAAACCTCAAATAGGCAGAAACATCCCTTCCCAGTCACTTTGCTTGAAGGCATTGGAAGTCTTTTATCTAGTGAGGTAGGTAAGTGGCTCCTTCCTAATGTGCAAAACCCAAAGGCCTCCGTGACCTTCTCATCTCTGAGTCTGTGCAATGTGGCTCCTCCCTGAATCTGTCTTCCCTGCTGTGCTTCCCCAGACATAGATCTTTTAGAAGGCCTTAGGTTTCCAAGTATTTTCAACTTTTCTTCCAGAAAATAATCTTCCTTTACAGAAATATATCCTCAGGTCCTTGCCCAAATACGACTGTGTCAAAACTGAGGAATAACAAGAGTCTACAGAATGTCCTTTTCTGCAATGATAGAAGTCAAGAGTTCTGGCTAAAAAGAAAAAGAAGAATAAGAAAATTCACTTTGATTCATGGAAAAGTAGAGCTGGAAGAGACTTTAGAAATGGATTCTTCAGAAGAGATGTCCTTCCCCTTGGCTGTGCCCTAGGAACCCAGCGCCTTCACCCTCCAAAGGGTGATAGAATTGCTCAGTCTGCTCCGGGAAGGTGGGCAGAGCCAGACCAGGCAGAGAGAGCCCCTGAATGAGGACACATTTGCCTGATTCACCTCCATCAAACATAGTGGTATCACAGTTGAAAGTGTAGCAAGCCTATTACGAGTCGCCAAAAAATGCAGATGCTATTGGATAAGGATATTTCCGGGAGTAGAGAAAGGAAGATCAGTACCAAACTTTGTGATAGAAGACAAAAATCACAATTAGTTACTACCCTCTTCTTTTGTATGTTGTACAAAAAGTACAAGAAATCTGAAAAAATCATGGGCTGTCTGAATTGATGGAAAATATGAGACTTGGGTGATAATTTGTCTTATGATTTGATTGAAAATGCGTGCCTAAGGTTAATAATTATAAACCATTCTTAAAAAAATTTAACAGTGGTCAGTCTATTTTCCCCCCATATGTCTATGTGCTAAATGTGTTAGCTCATTTAATCCCCAAATGATAAGTGAAGTAAGTATTACTATTTCCTTCAACCTGGGTAGGTACAGAGAAGTTACGGAGCTTCCTTATTTGAGGTCTTCCTATAAGTGACAGAACAGCATTCAACCCAGACCGCCAGATTCCAGAACCTTAGTTCTTGAGTACTGTGCTAGTCTGCCTTCCAACAACGTAAACTATCTCCAACACAGAATTCTCGTTCTTTCGAAACATTTCTTTTTGCTCTCTAGTGTTCCAGAAGGAGCCAGTTTTCAAAGCTATTATTATCAGACATTTACTTAAACTGGTCAAAGAAACTACTTTTCTGAAAATAATTCAGGCTTTTCACTTAGCCAGTGGAGGGGAGAGAAGATGCTGTGGGATCCCAGAGGAAATACTAGATGAAAGCCAGTAGACATGTGGGACTGGGATAAGATCTTGGCACATCTCTGAGCTCTCCCACTGAGGGGTGGAGAAGGGGCTTATCCCAACCACCACGCAAATATCACTGTGGACATTCAGCCACGCTATCTCTTGGCAAACATGGTGGCCAGTTTAGTCTGTGTAGGTGAGAATAATGACCAAAACCGAAAATTTAACATCAACAAATACTGCAAAACATTTTGCTAAGTGAAGGAATCCAGCCACAAAAGGCCACGTATCACATGATGCTGTTTATGTGATATATCCGGAGGAAGTAAATCCATGGAGACAGAAGATAGATTAGAGGTGTCCGGGGATTCAGAGGGTGGAGGGGAGTGGGAAGTTATTACTTCATAGGTGTAGGGTTTCTTTTTGGGGTGTTGAAAATGTGCTGGAACTAGACAGGGGGATGGTTGTGCAACACTGTGATTGTACTAAAAAGCCTCTGGATTGTGTACTTTATAAAGTAGTTAAAATGGTAACTTTTGAGCTATGTGAATTTTATTTCAATTACAAGGAACATCTAAATAAGGCAGCGTAAGGGAAAGAAACATTATCCTGCAAATTCAGAGGGAAAATCTGTCTATGAAAATGACTTATTATAAGAAGCAAGGGAAGAAATGCATTCTCAGTAACTTCAACCAAACGTGAGAAGTTATTACCCCTTGGGGCAGGTGCAGAGAGATCTAATGCGAGGATTCTCTGACACCGTTAAGACACCGGAACAATATGAAAAGAAGTTATATGTGATATAGAAGGTTTGGAATAGAATCAAAATTGCAGAATAGAATTCAAATCCGGTGGGAGGTGCTCAAAAGCTGGATTGACACTGTGCAGAAGTGAACCATTGTCGCACGAGAAGAACCTGAGATGCTCTCTCGGAATGCCAAAAGAAAGAACGAGTAGGAGACACGATGACGGTGTTGAGACAATGGGAACAGCACACTCCTCAGTGATCCACAACAATTGAGAATGTCTTTCTGCTAAACCAAAAGTCTAAAAATAGATCTAGAAAATACAGCATGACAGGTAATATCATTGAACAAAGACCATTTTGATATACCTTATAGGGTTTTTTTAAAGCAAAGAAAAAGAAAGCATCATATAAAGTAAATAAACAGAGCAAACTTTTTGCTTGCAAAGAAACAAAAATTGAGCTAGACACAGATGTCTCAGAGCAGATTATTAGGAGACGCTGGAACAGAGTCTACAGAACTTTAAGGAAAAGTTATTGTGAAACAAGTATATTTTCCCAGACAATTTATCATATGTGTGAAGGCAACAGAGAGATCTTCTGAGATAAGGAAGAGCCCAGAAAATATAAATTCATGTCTTTCTCTTTTTTTTTAATTGCTTGAGTAAAACGGTGCAGCCACTCTGGAACACAACTTAGCAGTTTCTTATAAAACCAAACGTGCAATTATTTATGACTTAGCAATTGCATTCCTTGGATTTGTCCCAGAGGAATGAAAAGTTACATTCACACAAAACATGAATGTTAGTAGAATTTTGATTTGTAATAGCCCCAAACCGGAACAGCCAGATGTCCTTCAAAAGATGAATGGTTTCACTGTGGTGCATCTACCCACGGAATACTAGTCAACAATAAAAAGGAGTGAACTATTGATACCGACGGCAACTCTAGAGAATTATGATTAATGAAAAAAGCAGTCCCCCAAGGTAATTTACCAGATGATTCCATTTATATAACATTCTTGAAGTGGAAAAAAAAAAAAAAGAACAGATGAGTCATTGCCAAAGGTCAGGAACTGGATAGGGCTGGAGGGGTAAGAGAGCGAGTTGGGTGTGTTCATAAAGGGCGGCTTGAGGGAGTCCTGTGGTGAGAGAGCTATTCTCTGTCTTGGCCGTGATGGTGGATACTCCAGCTTGCACAAGTGATAAAATTGTAAAAGGCTTCGCACACATATGGACGCAAATGAGTGAGTACAAGTAAAACTGGGAAAATCTGAGGAAGATCTGTAGGCTGTATCAACGTCAATATCCCGGTTGTGATATGTACAAGCCTACCTCAGAGATATTTCAAGTTCAGTACCAGACCCCTGCCAGAAATCGAACTCCTCAGTAAAGCGAGTCAAATGCATGTTTCTGGTTTTCTGGTGCATATGAGTGGATGTTGTGTTCAGAAGGCATGAAAACAATATTATTCTCATTGTACATCTCCACCAGAATTCTTGGGTGACCAAGCTACATTGTCGATGAGCAGTAGTATTTTGAAAGGAGTCTTTTTTCTGAGTGGTAGGTCTCAAGAGTGGACTTAAAATATTTAGTAAACTATGTGATAAGCAGATGTGCAGATCCAGGTTTTGGTGTTTGACTGATAGAGCACAAGCCGAGTAGATTTAGCAGAATTCCTTTTTTTAAAAAAAATTCATTTGTTCTATAATACTACTACTAATAATAATTAAAAATTCATTTGTTCTATATGTAAATTACAGAATTTCAGAATTATTCAATCTTTATCTGCAGGACAGGGTCCTCCCTTATTATATACCCATGGTAATTAATTAATTAATTAATTATATTTTAAATTCAAGGTAGTTAACATATAGTGTAGTGTTGGTGTCGGGAGTAGAATTTAATGATTCATCACTAACAAAAACACCCAGTGCTCCTCACTACAGGTATCCTCCTTAATGTCCATCACCTGTTTGGCCCATCCCCCCCACCTACTCTCCCTCCAGCAACCCTCATTTTATTCTCAAAATTTAAGAGTCTCTTAGGGATTGCCTCCCTCTCTGTTTTTATCTTATTTTATTTTTCTCTCCCTTCTCCTTTGTTCATCTGTTTTGTTTCTTAAATTCCAGATATGAGTGAGATCATATGATAATTGTCTTCCTCTGACTGACTTATTTTGCTTAGCGTGATACCCTCTAGTTCATTCTTTCTGATCGCCAAGTAATATTCCATTGTATATACATACCACAACTTTATCCATTCATCAGTTGAGGGACATTTGTGTTCTTTCCATAATTCAGCTACTGTTGACGGTATTGCTATAAACATCAGGGGGCGTGGGCTCTTTCGAATCAGCATGTTTGTATCCTTTGGATAAATACCTATTAGTGCAATTGTTGGGTCATAGGGTAGCTCTATTTTTAACTTTTTGAAGAACCTCTATACAGTTTTCCAGAGTGGCTGCCCCACTTTTGATTCCCACCAACAATGCAAGAGGTTTCCTCTTTCTCCACATCCTTGCCAACATTTTGTGTCTCCTGACTTGTTAATTTTAGCCATTCTGACAGGTGTGAGGTGATATCTCATTGTGGTTTTGATTTATTTTTCCCTGATGATAAGTGATGTTGAGTATCTTTTCATGTTTCTGTTAGACATCTGGATGTCTTCCTTGGAAAAGGTTATTCATGCCTTCTGCCATTTCTTAATAGGTTACTTGCTTTTGGGGTGTTAAGTTTGCTAAGTTCTTTATAGATTTTGGGTAATAACCCTTTATTTGATGTCATTTGCAAATATCTTCTCCCATTCCGTGAGCTGCCTTTTAGGTTTGTTGGTTGTTTCCTTTGCTCTGCAGAAGTTTTTATCTTGATGATATCCCAGTAGTTTAGTTTTGCTTTTGTTTCCCTTGCCTCTGGAGACATGTTGAGTAAGAAGTTATTGTGGCCGAGGTCAAAGAGGTTGCCGCCTGTTTTCTTCCGTGGGATTTTGACAGTTTTCTGTCTTTCATCCACTTTGAATTTCTTTTTGTATACAATGTAAGAATATGGTCCAGTTTCATTCTTCTGCATGTGGTTGTCCAGTTTTCTCAACACCGTTTTTGAAGAGGCTGTCTTTTTTCCTTTGGAGATTCTTTCCTGCTTTGTCTAAGATTAGTTGACCATAATTTGAGGGTCTATTTCTGGGTTCTCTGTTCTGTTCCATTGATCTATGTGTATGTTTTTGTGCCAGAACCATACTGTCTTGATGACTACAGCTTTGTAATATAGTTTGAAGTCCAGAATAGTTATGCCTCCCACTTTGCTTTTCTTTTTCAATATTACTTTGGCTAATTAAGATATTTTCTGGTTTCATGCACATTTTAGAATTGTTCTAGCTCTATGAAAAACCCTGGTGCTATTTTGATAGGGATTGCATTGAATTTTAGATTGCTTTGGGTTGTATAAACATTTGCACAGCATTTGTTTTTCCAATCCATGAGAATGGAATGTTTTTCCATTTCTTTGTGTCTCCTTCAATTTCTTTCATAAGTGTTCTGTAGTTTTGAGTAAAGATATTTTACCTCTTTGGTTAGATTTATTCCTAGATATCTTATGGATTTTGGTGCAATTGTGAATGTGATTGATTCCTTGATTTCTCTTTCTGCTGTTTCATTGTTGGTGTATAGAAATGCAACATATTTCTGTATGTTGATTTTATATCCTGTGACTTTACTGTATTCATGTATCAGTTCTAGCTTTTTTTTTGTGTGTGCAGTCTTTGGGGTTTTCTACATAGAATATCATGTTATCTGTGAAGAGTGAAATTTTGACTTCTTCCTTGCCCATTTAGATGTCTTTAATTTCTTTTTATTTGATTGCTGAAGCTAGAAGTTCTGGTACTATGTTCAATAATAAGGATGAGAGTGGATATCCCTGTCTTGTCCCTTGCCATAGAAGAAAAGCTCTCAGTTTTTCCCCATTGAGGATGATATTAGCTGTGTGTCTTTTGTATATGGCCTTTATGATGTTAAGATACATGCCCTCTATCCCTCCTTTGTTGAGGGTTGTTATCAAGAATGGATGCTGCAGTTTCTCAAATGCTTTTTCTGAATCTCTTGAGAAGATCTTATGGTTCTTATCCTTTCTTTTATTAATGTGGTGTATCACATTGATTGAGTTGCAGATATTGAATCACCCCTGCAGCCCAGGAATAAATCCCACTTGATCATGGTGAATAATCCTTTTAATATATTGTTGGATTTGATTAGCGAGTATCTTGTTGAGAATTTTTGCATCCATGTTCATCAGAGATATTGGTCTGTAATTCTTTTTAGTGAGGTCTTTGTCTGGTTTTGGAATCAAGGTAATGTAGCCTCATAGAATGAGTTTAGAAGTTTTCTTTCTATTTCTATTTTTTGGAACAGTTTGAGAAGAATAGGTATTACTTCTTTAAATGTTTGGTAGAATCCCCCTGGGAAGCCATCTTGCCCTGGACTTTTGTTTGTTGGGAGATTTTTGATGACCGATTCAATTTCTTTGCAGGTTATCAGTCTGTTCAGATTTTCTATTTCTTCTTGTTTTAGTTTTGGTAGCTTATATGTTTCTAAGAATTTGTCCATGTCTTCTAGATTCCCCAATTTATTGGCATATCATTGCTCATAATATTCTCTTATAAGTGTTTGTATTCCTGCGATGTTGATCACTCCTCTTTCATCCGTGATTTTATTTATTCAGGTCCTTTCTCTTTTCTTTTTGATAAATCTGGCTAGAGGTTTATCAATTTTGTTAAGTTTTTCAAAGAACCATCTCCTAATTCCTTTGATCTGTCCTACTGTTTTTTATTTTTAATTTTTACATCATTTATTTCTGCTCTAATTTTTATTATCTCCCTTCTTCTGCTGATTTTAGGCTTTATTTGCTCTTCTTTTCCCAGCTCCTTTAGATGTTAAGTTAGGTTGTGTATGTGAGATTTTTCTTGCTTCTTGAGGTAGGCCTGTATTGCTATATACTTCCCTCTTCAGACCACTTTTGCTGCATCCCAAAGGTTTTGGACAGTTGTGTTTTCATTTTTGTTTGCTTCCTTACATTTTTAAATTTTCTCTTTAATTTCCTAGTAAACCCATTCATTCTTTAGTAGGGTGTTCTTTAACCTCCATGTATTTGTGGTCTTTCCATATTTTTTCTTGTGGTTAGCTTCAAGTTTCATAGCATTGTGGTCTGAAAATATGCATGGTATGATCTCAGTCTTTTTGTGTTGGTTGATGCCTGATTTGTGACCCAGTATGTGATCTCTTCTGGAGAATGTTCCACGTGCACTTGGAAGGAATGTGTATTCTGCTGCTTTAGGATAAATTGTTCTGGATATGTCTGTTAAGTCCATCCTGTATAGTCTATCATTCAAAGCCATTGTTTCTTTGTTGAACTTCTGCTTAGATGATCTGTCCATGGCTGTGTGGGGGGTGTTAAGTTACCCCGCTATTATTGTTTTTTATCCACCCCCTCAATTTCAATGTGGAGGTGTCTTTGGGTCTAAAATGAGTCTCTTGTAAATAGCATATCAGTGGGTATTGTTTTTTTAATCCATTCTGATACCCTGTGTCTTTTGATTGGAGTATTGAATGCATTTACATTCAGAGTAATTATTGAAGGATATGAATTTAGTGTCATTGTGTTAACTGTAAAGTTGCAGCAGATTGTCTTTTTCCCTTTCTAGTCTTTGTTGCTTTTGGTCTCTCTTTCCCACTCAAAGTGTCTCCTTTAATATTTCTTCAGAGCTGGTTTAGTGGTCACGACCTCCTTTAGTTTTTGTTTTAGAAACTCTTTATCTCTCCTTCTATTCTGATTGACAGTCTTGTAGGATAAAATATTCTTGGCTGCATATTTTTCCCTTTTAGCGCATTTAATATATCATACCACTTCTTCCTGGCCTGCCAAGTTTCTGTGGAGAGGTCTGCTGCTAACCATATGTGTCTACCCTTACAGGTTAATGTCCTTTTGTCCCTAGTCCCTTTCAGAATTCACTCTTTGTATTTTGTAAGTTTCACTATGGCATGTCAAACAGGTTGTCCTGTTTTTGTTGATTTTTGAGAGGAGTTCTCTGTGCCTGTTGGACTTGAATGCTGTCTCCTTCCTCAGATTAGGGATGTTCTCAGCTATAATTTGTTCAAGCAAACATTCTACCACTCTTTCTTACTCTCCTTCATCTGGGACTACTATGGTACAGATATTATTGTGCCTTGTGGAATTGCCTAGGTCCCTAAGTTTAAATTCATGATCTAATAGATTTTTCCCCTCTTCTTTTCAGTTTCATTATTTTTCACAATTTTATCTTCTCTCACCTATTTGTTTGTGTGTGTGTGTGTGTGTGTGTGTGTTTAAGAATTTATTTATTTATTTGACAGAGAGAGATCACAAGTAAGGAGAGAGGCAGGCAGAGAGAGAGAGGAGGAAGCAGGCTCCCTGCCGAGCAGAGAACCCGATGTGGGACTTGATCCCAGGACCCTGAGATCATGACCTGAGCCGAAGGCAGAGGCTTAACCTGCTGAGCCACCCAGGGACCCTTCTCTCACCTATTTGATCCTCTGCTTTTTCTATCCTCATTTTGATTATATCCAGTCAGTTTTGCATCTCAGTTATAGTATTTTTTTTTTATTTTGGCCTGACTAGTTTTTAGTTCTTTTATCTTTGAAACAAGGATTTCTTTGGTGTCTTCTATGCTTCTTTCAAGCCCAGCTAGTAGTCTTATGATGGTTGTTCTAAATTCTTGTTCAAATATATTTCTTATATCTGTTTTGAGCAATTCCCTGGCTGTGATTTCTTCTTGTTTTTTCTTTTGGGGAGAATTCCTCTGTATTGTCATTATGTCTAGGTTTCTTTCTTTTGTGTATTATAAAAGCTTTTTATGTTTTATGTTCCTGAGAGTAATAGTATATTATGAAGGAGTCATGCACTGTATGGGGCCTGGCTCTTCAGGAGGTGTTTCTGGTGTATGTTGTGTGCACTCTGCTGTTACATTTTGGCTGCTCTTTCCCACAAATTAGTCCTTTACAGAGTTCCTCCATGTTTGCTGTTGGGGAGAAAAAGTGTCTGGACTCTTAACTAGGTCTGCTTTGATTTGTTTGTTGAAAGAAGTTTGATTTTTTAAAAAGTAAATAAAAAGGTCTGACCCAAGAAAAGAGAAAAAGAGAAGGAACAGAAAAACAAACAAACAGACAAAAAACCTTAAGCCTGATTCCAAAGAATAAGAAGGAAAGAAGGCAAAAAGAAAAGAAAGAAGAGCCTGAGATCCAAAAAACAAGAAAAGGAAACCAACCAACCAACAAGTGAGTAAAATACTCATTAGCCTGATACCAATGAAGAAAGAAAAAAAAAGAAAATTAAATTTAAAAAGTATAAAATCACAAATAAAAAAATAACAAAATAAAAAATTTTAAAAATTAACAAAAAAAAAAAAAGAAAGAAAGAAACAAACAAACCCTGGTCCTATTTGCACCAGAACTGAAGCTGATGCTTTGGAGCACTCTATGATCATTAGACTTGGTATACATGGGAGGGGGCTATGTTGGTGTTCTGAGGGGAAGGCCTGCTGTGCTGGCTCACAGTCAGACCTCCTTTGTAAAGATGCCCCTGCCCAGCACAGTGGGGCAGGGTTTGGTGTCAGTGACTCCAGCCTCCATGAGAAGTGCTGTGTTTCTTCCTGAAGTTCACTGTGCAGGTGGGCAGGGACTCGTGGCTGTCACTGTTCAGGAGGTCCTCACAGAAGTGAAAAATCTCCTCTCCTGTGTCCCAGGCTATTGTCAGACCCCTGCTCTGCACCTGTTTGTGGCTAGCCATTGACTTGCCTGGCACCATAGTTCTCCTGTGTTTTATCTCTGTCCAATAGCTGGAATTCAAGACTCCAAGTCTTAAGGGGCCTGGCAAAGTGCAGACCTCCTTCCCTCCCCTGGAAAGGATACTCCTGGCAGGCTCAGTCCCATTCTGTTCCAGAAAAGTAGTTGCATGGTGTGTGCATTGTGGCTGGAATCAATTGTGATGCATGGTGGAAAGCTGCAGTCAGGGTGTCTGCCCTCTGTCAGTTCCTCTGACCCTTGCTGCTCAACAACCATCCAGTGGCTCCCCGTAGACCTTTTGTCCTTGGAGAGGCAAATTACCCTCTTCCAAATGTACTCCAGGAAAGGGAGCGATCTCTCTGCATGCATCCTAGGGGATCCCCTCACCACAGATATTGTGTGAACTCGACATGCTGTTCTCTCTCTCTCCTGCTCTCTCCCTGACTTCATCTGTTAAAATGTTGCCTCCCCTTAAAGGCACTTTGGCTTTTCTCAGTTCATGACTCCAAACCTCGTTTCTATCATGTTCTCTCCCTCCACCTGGGCAGATTGTTCTCTTAATTCTCAGATCAATTTCCTAGTTGTTCAAAATTATTTGATGTTGATCTAGCTGTGTTGGGGGGACAAGGCAAGCTCAGGGTCTCCCTACTGTTCTCTAGCATATTCTTAAGGGTACTACAATCTGGGGCGTGGTAAATGAAAGTTGGCTTTGAATTTAAGTCAGCAGCTGCATTAGCCCCTAACAAGAGTCAGCCTGTCCTTTGAGGCTTGAAGCTTTGGAGCCAGGCATTGTCTTCTCTCTAGCTATGAAAGTCTTACATGATATCTTCTTCTAGTAGAAGGGTGTTTTGCCTCCACTGAAAATCTTGTTTGGTGTCACCACCTTCATTCTCTTAGCTAGATCTTCTGGAGAACTTGCTTCTCTGTCAGTGCTTGCTGCTTTCCCTTGCACTTTTATGTTATGGAGATGGCTTCTCTCAAGTCTCATAAACCAACCTCTGCTGGCTTTAGACTTTTCTTCTGCAGCTTCCTCAACCTCTCAGCCTTCCTACAACTGAAGAGAGTTGCTCTGGATCAGGCTTTGGCTTAAGGGAATGTTGTGGTTGGTTTGATCTTCTACCTAGACCACTAAACCCTGCTGTATGTCAGTAATAAGGCTGTTTCTCACTGGAGTAGCACTAGTAATTTCCTTCAAGAACTTGTGCTCTGCACTCATAACTTAGCGAACTATTTGGTACAAGAGGCCTACATTTTGGCCTGTCTAGGCTTTCGGCATGCCTTCCTCACTTAATCATTTCTAGCCTTTGACTTTAAGTGAGAGACTCAGGACTCTTCCATCCACTCAGACACTTAGAGGCCATTGTAGGGTTATTCCTTGGCCTAAGTTCAATATTGTTGTATATCAGGAAATGGGAAGGCCTGAATCTAGGAAGGGAGAGAGATGAGGGAATAGCCAGCCAGTGGAACAGTTGGAAAACACACATTTATGAAATTCACTGTCACTTATGTGTGGTATGTGGCACCCCAAAACAATTACATCAGATAACAAGCAACATTAAAAACAAAGAACATCGAGAATCACTGAACACAGATCACAGTCACATATATAAAAACAATTAAATGTTTGAAATATTGCGAAAGTTACCAAAACATGACACAGAGAAAAAAAGTGAAAAAATGCTGTTGGAAAAATGGGCCCGTAGACTTGGGGGAGGCAGGGTTGCCACAAACCTTCTATTTGTAAAGAAACACAATATTTATAAAAAGCAATAAAATGAAGTGTGCCTGTCCTAGAGTTTTGCAAGACACTGGGGGAAACCAAGTAAAGTGTGTATGGGGATTTTATGTAGGTTTCCTCACAATGGCATGCAGTCCTAGTTATCTCAACTCAAGTTCCAGTAAAAAATTATTTGCAGTGTATTCTCCTTACTAGTAGTTTAATCAAGTTAAGATCTGAAGGATGGAAATTTGGAAGAAGGTATAAATATCATTATAGAATCAAATCCGAAGGTCAATACTTCTGAAAAAAATGAACAGCAGCTGTTAGGGTCTGTAATCAAAGGAGCGAGACTGATACAAAGCGAAGGTCAAGCAAAGCTTTATTTCGCGCCAAGCATGGAGAATCAAACTGACCGGTCAGGGCCGTCTCTTGCAAAGAGGTGACCCCTTCCTGCCTCACAGACTAACTTTTATAGAGGTAGTTTAGCCGGGCTATACACAGGTGGCCAATGAGATTGCAATATACAGAGAAAACTGCACAGTCATGTTAGTTTACACACGGGCGGCCAATTGAACTGCAATTCACCCTAGTAGATATATGCGTGCCCCACTGATTGGATGTCTCTACCCGCCCTCGTATCTGGGCTTTGCTACCTGGGACTGGTAGCCAGGGAGACAGTATGCACACCCCACTGATTGGCTGTCTCCACCTGGCCTGACCCGCCCTTGTATCTGGGCTTTGCAAGTAAGTTCCTCTGGGAGGGGTAGGGTCAATCTAAGTTTATTGCATAAACAACAAAATGGCTCCCTCTGATTAAGTAGGCCCTTACAGCAGCAATCTGGTTTAAAAACCTTATTTTATGTAAGCGAAGAATGGGAAGGGAAGGAAATAAAACAGGAATGGTTTATTTTTCTACCCGTGAGGAGTCAAAAAGAACATCGCATTTCTAATATTTTTAAAATTATAAAGTTTTAATTGAGTTTTAACTGACATACAGCATTACATTATTTTGGGTATTTATAATTTTTATATATTTATTTTAAGATTTAATTATTTATTTTAGAGAGAAAGAGAGAGTATGCACAATGGAGGGAGAGGCAGTGGAAGAGAAAGAGAGAATCTCAAGCAGACTCCACACCCAGTGCGGAGTCCAGTGGGGCTCTGTATCATGACTCTGAGATCATGACCTGATCAAGAGCCGGATGCTTAACTATCTGAGCACTGAGGTGCCCCATACGTTGTCTTTGAAAGTCACAACTAAACTGTAATGACACAGAAAGCTTAAAATAAAAGGTTAAATGAATAGTTACTCAGCAAATACAACCCAAAAGAAAACAAGAGATGGTATCACCCATCAAAGAAAAACAAGTCATCCATGATATTGCAGGATCTGAGATAAAAGCAGAAATGGAGGTCCATGTACCAAGTGTCTCAGTTTTCAACGGTTAGAAGTCAAGTCAACAAACTTAAATGAAACACATTTTTTAAAAAAGAGTTTACTTATTTATTTGACAGAGACATGGTGAGAGAGGGAACACAAGCAGGGGTAGAGAGGGAGGGAGAGACAGGCTCCCTGCTAAGGAGGGAGCCCGATGTGGGGCTCGATCCCAGAACCTTGGGATCATGACCTCAGCCAGAGGCAGACAGTTAACCAACTGAGCCACCCAGGTGTCCCTAAAACACAGTGTCTTCTCCTCCCTTGACACCTAAACTTTCAGAACAATCTGGAATTCCAGAGCCAAAACCAGAATTCTTGGACAACTCTGAGATCCACAATGGATTATGACAACAAAGTGAGAGCCGGCTGAGCCTCGACTCTATGCCAGTCCTTCCCCCTTTGCTTCCCACGAGGGCCTGGCACTGTGTGAGCCCCCAGCCTTTTTGTCTCCCTACCAAACCCCACCACCTGCCCTGGGTCCACCCTTCAGACCTAAGGATGTGCACTTGTCTGGGAAGATGACCTTGGCAAGAGGCTGCCCGGGGCTGTAATCTGCTGCTTGCATTTAGCCGTACACGATGCAGTTTCCCTTGGGCTCCATGCTCTTTCACAAGTGTTCTCACATTTCAGATTCCCCAGAGCTCCTGCGGGGGTGGGGGTGGCATGAGAAATGGGGAAGGGTCTTAGGATCCCCTCACTTGGAGTTCAGAGAGCGCAACTTTGTTTTCAGCTGCTTTACATATTGGGCTTCTGCTTCATATTTTGTTTAAAGTTAGGAACAACTTTATTTATTTTCCCAACTTTATAAAGTTGGGAATAACTTTATATATTTATAAATAACTTTATTTATTATTATTCCCAACTTATGTTGGGAATAATATAATTTAAAAAAAAGTTTTCAAATTTCAATTTGAATGACTTCACTAGTTTTCTACTGTTGGGTATTTTTTTTAAGGTTTTATTTATTTGTTTGAGAGAGAGCAAGCGTAAGCAGGGGGAGTGGCAGAGGCAGAGGGAGAAGCAGGCTCCCTGCTGAACAGGGCTCCATCCCACATAGATCCCAAATGAGTCCCAAATGGGACTCGATCCCAGGGACCCGGAATCATGACCTGAACCCAAGGCAGTCTCCATCTTCATAATTCATATTCTTTCACTAAAAGCCTTTTAGATGTCATCTCCCACTCCCATGGGAAATTTTTTTTTTTTTTTTAAATTCAACCCTGTCAGATTTTCCGGGCAGGTGTGCACGCTCTAGCACATTGTCCTGTGGGGCATTGCCTTGCTCTACACAATCTGTCCCCAGATAAGACAGGGAGTCCCTTTTAACCACTGCATTCCCACAGAGGACGGGTCACTAATGTCTATGGAAATTTTTGCTAGGGTTCCATGCTGGTTAAAGCAGCAGGCATAAGGATGCCTGGTAGAGTTCCTTAAGCAGAGGCTCCTTCCCCAAGCTGCTGACGCCTGCCATCCCCAGGAGGCCTGCAAGAGACAACTTTCTCTCTGTTGTTCTCATAGTTGATAGAAACAGAAGGGTCTGCCTGGATGTTCCTTTTTACCCGGTAAAATTAATGAGCAGAAATTCTGTGTCTTGTAGCCCATTTTCGTCTGGTTGGTTACTATTAACATTCAGGTTAATGTCCCTGAGTTCGGTACACTTTGCGTAACTGACCAAGTCCGCTCTCCGACCGTCACTCCCTGGGGTCCAGCTCCCGGAACGTGTGGACCCCATTATGGTGGTGGCAGCTCTGAGCAGCTGGCCGGATGCCTTCCTCCCGGGCCCCTCTATCTTCTGCCTCCTCACTACTGCAACAAATTAAATATCTTTCTCTTTCTAATCACTTCCAAAAACTGACTCTAGATTTACCCCAGTTCGCTTGCGTGTTTAGAAGCAGAAGGCTGTCCTTCGGTAACCGGCACTGGGAGGAACCACACGCACCCCTCGTTTTATTGTGCTTCACTTTACTGCCCTTCGCAGATCCTGCGTTTCTTGCAGCTTGAAGGTTTATGGAATCTGACGTTGAGCAAGTCAATCGGTGCCATTTATCCAACAGCATTTGCTCTTGTTCTGTCTCTGTGTCAACAGAGTATATTTAACCTAAGGGCCATGCGCTGTTTTTACATATAATGCTATTACACACTCCATAGACTACAGTCTAATGTAAATGTCGCTTTTACATGCACTGGGAAACCAAAAAATTCATTTGACTCGCTTTATTGCGATGTTAGCTTTATTGCGATATTTGCTTTATTACAGTGGTCTGGAACCGAACCCACAGCATCTCTGAGGCATGCCTGTAGTTGAAAAAGTCGGAAGTAGATCCCGGCCATTCTAGACAAGCAGAGAAACTCAGAAATGCAGAGATGTCTCAGGGGTGGAGGGAGGTGACTGGTAGGAGCGCTGTCCTTCCTGGAGGGTAAGTCACACCCCCAAGATGTACAGTAGGGGTGTTGTAAGGGGTGGTGGAAATAATCCCGAGGAAGAGACTAATCGCCCACAGAACCGGCTTGTAATGAAAGGCTGATTATAGGTGGGAAATTGCCTCCTTTTGATTCTCATGCACTTAATGGTGCTATAGAGAATGAGTCTTGGACGCCCTGGCTCCTATCCAGGACAATGTTATTTAATAGTAATGAGTGCTCAGCTCTCACCCGGTTGAGTTTGCAGGGTGGGAGTTTGGTTCACTAATGCCCCTGTCTGTTCTTTTAGTACCTTTCATCCCCAGTCACTTCACAACGTGTTATTTATCTTCAGAGTCGCCTTCGGCTTCGTGTGTGTTGGGGGGAGGCGGGGGGGTAGCAGCAGCAAACGTTAACACTCCTTTACGACCAGAGCAAAGAAAGCGTCAGAGGGCGTGTGACTCGCTGAAGTCCAGACCGAATGGTGGTCAGTAGCTGTTCTTGGCAACCCTCCGAGGTTCAGATGCCCAGTGGTTGGCAGCGCTTTCAGATTCTTGTCATGGGATTGATTCATTTAAATACAATATGAGTACATGGTTTACATTTCCTCCTGGAGTTAAAAGAAATACAGACAACAAATGCAAGCTGGCTCCCACTTCTAGGAGTGATTATACTCTTAACCAAATGGCGGGGTTCATAGTCATTCTTACGTTGTCCTGTATATTTCTAGAAGTTCTTCGTAGGGAATTCAGCCAACCTAAAATAAAGGGAAACATTTTCTATTTTCTGCCACAATGATGAGGAGATCCTGCAGAATGGAGATTTGAGACTAAATGAACTCCAAGTCCTAACACCAATACTGAATTTTTTCACCAGCTAAGGGTCTGCCCCGGGCAGCTCTGTGCAGGGCCCACTTCCCACCTCTCTCTGGACATTTACTGCCCCTTATGGACTCTTTTTTTGTTTATTTGTTTGTTTGTGTGTGTGTGTTTTTAAATTTTTTTTTTTTTTTAATTTTTGGTACTGCCGGGGTAGAGAGGCAGGAAGGAGCTGTTCCTTCCCTCAGGGGCTTGCAGTGGGCAGCTCTGGGATGGGCCAGGGATGCTTGGGAGATGCCATCCAGAGCCCGGCTCTGTTCCAAATATCCCTGCAGCATTACCCACTCTCTGAAAGGGGGTAATGCCAACTTCTACCACATCCCCAGAACTTGGGGACATGAGCAGCTTCTTGGTGATAGATTATAGGAAGGGGTGAGGGCTTCCTCCTTCATTCCTACACATCTCTGAGATCATGGGTAGGGACAATGACAGCTCTCACAGTAATATCCACATCTACCTTTTAAAGATAATCAGACTTTAAGGTGGCTGGAAATAGACCCCCGGTCCCCTCCCCCAGCTGAAACAGCCCCCAAATCCCAACCAACCAAACAACCAAATGAGCTCATCTTCTGGTTCCAGGTGCAATGTCTCTCCTAACTGATGCCTAAATGGGTAAGCTCAGAGTGTAAACTTAATTTGGATATCAAATTTAGATGGCATATATCTGTCTTTACGAAACCTCTCTTGAAAGCCTTTGCCATATGGATTAATGCATCAGCAATGTCATCTGCTCCTTCAAGATTTAGGCAAAGCTGGCAATATGAACCTCCACACAGGCCGATAATATGAGGGGCCATGACATAATATTTATAAACTGGGTATTTGACCTCCATTTAAGGGAGAGGCCAAATGGCTGGAAAGGAGGACCCAGGGTCTCACATGTGCACTTCTCCCAGAAACACCTCCCCACCTTAGCGGGCCGTTCACATGCTCTAATGGCTTCAGGGGAGGCCTCCATCCCCGCCTCCCGCACACCCTGTAAGTGACCCATCACAATCCCCCCAATCACGGTTTTCTCTTTGAAAATGCTACAAAATAATGTCCCCCCACTCCATTTCTTTAGATTTTTAGCATAATTCGAGGTCATAGTAATGCTTTCCTGTCCCTTTTAGATCGGAAGCCTAGATTTTTTTGGCCTGCTCTTTAGTCCAGCTCTGTTAATGGTAATGCTAATTAAAAGCCTTCAATGACAAGCTTAATAATTTCAGTTTCAACTCTAAAAATATTGGCCCAAATACAAAGCACACCGCTTTAGCTCGAGATTCCAATGTCATCTCATCTAGCTGAAAGCATTTAGTTCTATCTTGTTAAAAAACAACAACAACAACAAAAACCCAAACCACCTCAAAGTGTTGTTGTTGACCTAGGCAAACAAGCCTGTGACTATCTGTTTTGCTGTCCTAGTTTGAGGAGTGTGATTTATTTCTCCAAATATAAACCATTTGGTTATAAAACCAACCAGAGGTCCCCTTAATGAATGTATCACCAGGGCTAAGAACTTGTGGTCAGAAGAACAAACCACATTAGATTTTTTTTTTTTTTTGATGGGGGAATTTAAGGCTTTTAATTTAATTCCCAGTAATTTATCACGGAATAGTATGGGGGACATACAAAAGATAAACTTGCTACTAGGCTACAACTCTTGAATTAGAGATGAAAAAAAAAAAAAAGAAACAAACAGAAATGAAAGAGCTATCTTGAGGTCAGTATTATACTAGAATAGAAATCATAAAAAATAAATATAATGATAAAGCAAGGCTCACTGATTATTTATTCTAGATAAATAAGAAATGTTTAGGAAACCCAACTGTCTACTGTTTTAGAAGGGATCTAACCAAATGTTCTCTCTTCCACTTTGGATCTGCTTGCAGTAAGTTTAGAGAGAAGGGACTTCCTTCCTTAGTATTTAGGTAAAATTATTAGGACTAGGACTATAAACTACCATTTTCTAGACTGTAGTTAAAAACCTACTATCAGGCACCATATATAAAAAATAACTCAGGTTGGGATTATAAACTTAAATATAGAATCTAAAACTATAAAACATCTAGAATAAAGCAAAGGACAAAACTTTGTAATCTTGGGTGGGGCAAAGATATCTCAGATGTGATACCCAGAGCACAACCAATAAAAGATTAAAAAAAAAAGATAAATTGGCTCCATCAAGATTAAACACTTCTGCTCTCTGAAAGCCACTATTAAGAGAATGAAAAACAAGCCATCAACGGGGAGAAAATTTTTATGAAGCACCTATCTGACACAGACATTACATCCAGAATATATAAAGAACTTTCAAAACTCAATAATGAGAAAACAAACAATCTAATTTAAAAAAATGAGCGGAGGTTTAATTAGACAATTCACCAGAGATAATATATGAGTGGCAAATTAGCACATGAAAAGATGCTGAAAGCATTAGTATTAGAGAAATGCAAATTAAAAGTACAATGAGTTACTGGCATACACCTATTAGAATGGCTAAAACACACACACTCAAAAGCAAAACAAACAAAAAAGAATGGCTAAAAACAAGAACAAAACCCCAAAACAAAACAAAAGCCAAAAGAAACCCCCCAACATACTGGCAGTACCAGACCCTAGCAGCTGGGACTCTCATCACACTTCCGGTAGGAATGCAAAACGCTGCAGTCCCTTTCGACAAAAGTTGACCGATTCTTCGAGAGTTAAATACATACTTACCGTTACCGTCCAGGGGACCCATTCCTATTTACTTACCCAAGAGCTGTGAAAGCTTATGGTCACATGAAACCTGCACCAATGTATTTATAACAGCTTTATTCATAATAGCCACAAACCAGAAGTCCCCAACTGCCTTTAAACAGGCATATGGCTAAGCCAACAACAGAATCTACACAGTGCGGTACTACTCAGCAGTGAAAAGGGTTACATTACTTACACACACAGCAGAATGGATGCCTGTCAAATACATTGTGACAAGTCAAAAATAAATAAATACATAGATAAAAGCCCGATTCAGAAGTCACATACTGTGCAATTCCATTTATGTGGCAGTCTAGAAAAAGAAGAACTATAGGGACAGAGACAAGATTGGTGGGGCTGGGAGCGGGGAGAGGAGTTGACCCCAGAAGACTTGGAAAGGGTGTTTCAAGGTGATGGAACTGTGCTATGCATGGGTTGTGGGGGTGGCTGTATGTTGTATCCATCTGTTGGACTTAGTAGAGCGGTTCACTAGAAAGGTTGTATTTTTCCCTTATGTAAATTATGTCTCCATTAGGACAGCTCTAATATAAATTACTCAGAAGAGATCATTTTAATTAAGAAAATGACTCCTTTTAATACTCTTCTTCACCATCATTGGTGACGTTCTGTGCTTATAAACAGAGCCCTGCTTTTGGGAATCACCTCAGGGAATCCTTGAACAGCCCCGTCTTTATTCCCACTTTCCTGGCTTTGGTCTGGCTCTCATGCTGTCCCAAGAAGAGGATAGCAGTAGCCTCCAAACTGGGCTCCCTTCCATCAGATCTGCTATGCCCCATATTGGCCTTTCTTTCATGGCAACACTGTCACCTTTTCTGCCCGAACCCCAGTAACAGCTTTCCTTTACCCTTGGATGAAGTTTGAAGTCTATAGCAAGGCTCAATGGCCCTGCCCCTGACCATACACTCTGCTGTCTTCACTTCCCCAAATGCACATAAACTATTTTCTTTCATCTGTTCACACTGTCATGCCACCATACTGTTCCCTCTGCCTGAAATTCCTTTTCCCATCTTGTTTGGCTGGTTAATTCCTACTTAATCCTTTAAGATTCAGCTAAAGGCAGAGTACACATTCTTTTTATTCCTTCCGTAGGAGCTTTTGTATTTGCATATATTGTCCTGCCTCTGCTGTTTCTTCCTGATCTTGCCGAGGTCCATTCACTTAAATCATTCACCATATCCTTACGGAGCACCTCCTTTGGGATAGGCATGCATTGTGCGAGGCAATTGGGATAATGTCCCTGCCCACAAAGAGCCCACAGCCTAGTGGGAGAGAAAGAATGAGAGGAAATTAACGATAATGCTCCCTGAGAAGCATAACGATAGAAATATACCCAGGAACTAGAGATACCATGGGATAATGATTAATAGTGAGTTTTTGCTGATTAATAGCTAGTTACCAGGCTCTTTGAAATATTCTACGACCACATGTGAACATGCCCCCGTAGGGCTTTATTATCTTATTACAGAAGAGAAAATGTTTATTCTTCCAGGTCTTTCAGTAATTCTGAAAAGCGGGCTTTAAAAAGGCTCCTTTTTTTTCTTTTAATTTTCTTTTCTTTTTTATTTTATTTTATCTACATATAATGTATTATTTGCTTCAGGGGTGCAGGTCTGTGAATCATCAGGCTTACACACTTCACAGCACTCACCATAGCACATACCCTCCCCAGTGTCCGTCAGCCAGCCACCCCATCCCTCCCACCTCCCCCTCCCCTCCAGCAACCCTCAGTTTGTTCCTTTACTAATTTGGAAAATGGGAGGTTGAATGAGGTTGACCCAAGTGAGATTGACCCAAGCAAGTGAGGAGAATGTTTGGGGGTTGGAACTGGGAATGCAATGCTCACATTCTCTCGCTACCACTTTCTCTCTATTTAGATCTGGTTACTTGGGTCCTTCCCTTCACTTTGGTTTTGTTTCTTTTCTTGTGTCTCTTTAGCTTCTGACCTTATTTTCTATGTCTAAAGCTTTAACTTCTTTTTGACACTGTGCTAAGCCCAAGGACATAGCTTGTCCTGCTCCAGGCTGATTCGAGTAACTCTTATGAGGGTTGATATTCAAAATTCTTCACAACCAGACTTTATGGGCACCAACCATTCACAATGGACACTGATTCGTCACCTGTTGCCTGCTGGCCTGGGAACTACCCCTCTGACCACATCCTGGCCTTGCACTAACACCCTGTCATTTGTCCCCTTTATTAGAATCCCTGCCAGCCCTTCCCGGGCCCCTGGCAAGGGAGACTTGGACAAAGAATCTCACTACCTAGAAAGTTGGTATTCCTGCCAAGAATGGCAAACCAGTATCATATAGGGTTAAGGGGAGACTTACACCGGGAGAGACAAGAACTAAAAGACAGGATGGCTGAAGCCCCTGGGGTAATTAGAGCAAGTTCACATGAGAAATAATGTTGGAATGGTCTTTGTTCATTCTGGGTGTGACTTGAGGTGGAGGTCATGACTCGGAAGCATGTGTGAAGGAACGCGGCCAGTCAGGAGGGGGCCAGCAAGTCAGCACGAGAGAGTGCAGGGACGTGAGCACCTTCTGTGGGCTGAGGGGTTGATGGCCGAGCCAGATGTGAAGGCTCATGTATGAGCCATGCCATAAAACCTGTGGCTACATTTACCCTAAAGGCAAAGAATGGGCCTACTGACCTTCAAGCAAGAGTGATCGTCCCATCAGTTCCCTGGGAAGGGCTGTTTGAGATCAGTTGCCGGTTCTCTGCTGGCCTTACCAGAGTGGGATCTCCGGAAGGCCAGTGTGGTCACATGTAACCCAACGTGTAAGTGCTTCTTCGCTAAGGTGTCTACATTTGTCCATTCAGGCGTGAGGTTTTATCAGTTCTGTAAGGCCCTGATCTCGTATCTCAATTTTTAAGATTGAGCTTTAATGAACTGCATGCTGACTTATAAAGGAATGTGTGCCTGGCCTTTAAAATGTTCTTCATCTGCTATTAACTAAAATAATAAACCAATGGAAAAACTTATATCAAAATGGAAAGGTCCAGGAAGTAGATGTTAATTACGTATTTGCATAATTTTTAAGTTTATAAAAAGCTTTTGTATTTTGTATGTCACTGGTGCTTCGTAAAACCTTTCTAGGGTGAGCAGGGAAACCCAAAGGCTGGACCTAAAGGCTGTGTTGGGATCAGCTCAAGTAGAGACCAGAGTATATTTACTGTGTTCCCTTGACGTGAAAAACACCCATTCTTGGCAGGTGACGCAGTCCTCGACTATAATTTTGGAAACAACTATTGTAGATCCATTTGAAATAGCTTAATCAAGAAAAGCAACATAATTATTAGCATACAGTGTCTCCCAAATCCCAAGGACTGGAGTGGATTGAAACCCGAGACTGCCACCAGGGCTCTCTTCATTTCTTTTCATTTTGCGACAGCTTTATTGAGATGCAATACACATCATACAATTCGTCCATTTAAAGTTTACAAGTCAGTGGTATTTCGTGTACTCACAAAGTTGTGCAGCCAATCATCACAACTGATTTTAGAATTTATTTTAGATTTAGATTTTTAGAATCAATGTTTCATCATCTTCATTAACCTCACTAGCTCCTGACGATCTGCTTTCTGTTTCTAGGTTTGCCCGTTCTGGACGTTTCACAGAAACGTATCATATGGTTTGTGGCTTCGTGGCTTATTTATTCCCTTTGTGTCCAAGTTTCATTCCATGTTTAGTGTGTACCAGTACTTTATTCTTTTTTTTTTTTTTCCAAAAACTCTTCCATTGTATAGATATGCCACATTTTATATCCACTCATCAGTTGATGGATGTTGTCGTTGTCTCCACCTTTTGGCTACCATGAGTATTGGTACACAAGTTTCCATGTTGACATGGTTTCTTTTCTCTCGGGCGTATAAGTAGGAGCTGAATTGCTGGACCATATGCTGATTCTATGTTTAGCATTTTGAGGAATTGCCAAACTGTTTCTCATAACCATTGTGGGCTGAATCTCTATACTCTCCTCCCCCAAATTCATATGTTGAGCTCTAAGCCCAAATATATTCATATTTGGAGGTGGGACCTGTGGAAAGTCTAGATGAGATTGTGAGTGCAGCCCCCCAAGGATGGGATTAATGTCTTCATAAGATGAAGAGAGCAGTGCTCCCTCTCTCTACACCATGTTAGGATATAGGGAGGAGGAATCTGTCTGAAGTTGGGAAGTGGGTTCTCATAGGAACTGAGTCTGCCATCACCTTGATCTTAGACTTTGCAACCCCCAGAACTGTGGGAAATAAACATTTTCTGCTTAAGCTACCTGCTTTATGGTATTTTGTCTTAGAGTCTGAACTAATATGGTGGCTGAACCATTTTACACTCTCACCAGCAAAGTAGAAGAGTTCCAATTTCTTCATATCCTGGCCAATGCTTATTATTTTTTGCTTTTTTTGGGGGGGATTATATGCCTCCTGATGGGTATTAAGTGGTATCTTATTGTGGTTTTGTTTAGTCCCCAGTGACTACTGGTGTTGAGTATATTTTCCTGTTCTTGTTTTTTATCTGTATATCTTCTATGGACAACTATCTATTCAGATCAAATTACAAAATGGAAGTGAGAACAGAGTGAACACTGTGAAGATAATATAAATGCAAGATATTATTATGGACATGAAAAGACATGATGCCAAGAACTTCAGGATAGTGCAGTGGGGAAGTAGGTGGTTCACAGGTAAAATGAAATTCAGGAAGTTAAAGGTGGAAGGCAAGGGTAAGAGATAGGAAGATTGAGAAAGTGATACTGAAGTCAACATAAATGATAATATGACATTTCTTAGATTTTATCTATTCATTTTTTAAAGATTTATTTATTTATTTGAGAGAGAGAGAAAAAATGTGAGTGGGGGAGGGGAGAGGCAGAGGGAGAGAGAATCAAGTGGACTCCCTGCTAAGTGCAGAGCCAAAGTGGGGCTCCATCCCAGGACCCTGATATGACCTGAGCCCAAGTCAAGAGTTCAATGCTTTAACTGATTGAGCCACCCAGGCGGTCTCATTTTTGGGGTTTTAAAAGAGATATAACCACTATGCTGTAGTGGGAGAGATCTGTACGTGAGTTAAATATTTCTATTATGTGTATAGGATGGGTTCCTCGGTGTTGGCATGATTGACATTTGGACCAGCTTATCCTTGTTGTCAGGGATAAGTTGTCACCATGCACAGGACAGGGGGCTGTCCTGTGCATGGTGAGATGTTCAATTGCATCCCTGACCTCTACCTACCAGATGGCCGTGGCACCCCGACCTGTGACACTTGGCCTCCATTCCACTCCTGCTGAGAACCAGGGGTGTAAGGATGGGAGGGGTCGTTCCTTCCCAGGACTGATGTGTAAAGTCAGATGACCTGCAAAATTCCACTCGAGGCAGGTCCTAGCTGGATAGTCCATCCCAAGTACGTGCGTCGCTGGTGGCCCTCCTTGTTCTCTGAAGTTGATTGCATTACCTTCTTGGCCACTGGTTTCTCTTGTTCAAATCCATACAGGCTGTGTCTTGCTGGTTTCCCAGATGCTTTGGCAAGTGGGGCTTCATTTCCCTCTTTGGTGCCTTCTCTCGCCATGCATCTTTGCTTCAGCTGCAATGAACTTCTAAGTCTTCCCTGGCAATGCTACGCCTACATGTGACTCCACATTTATAACTGCTGTTCTCCCAGCCCAGAATGTCTTCCTCCCTTTCTCAACCAGAAAGCTCCTATAAATCCCCTTTTAAGACCTAGCTCATATGTCATTTCCTCTGAGAGTCTTTTTCTGACAATGTTAAGCAGAATTGGTGTGACTCTTTCCTCTGTACTTGTAAAGCACTCAGTTAATATTTTTATTGCAGAACTTTTTGTACTGGATTTTAATGATTTGCTTTAATTATCTGTCTCTCTTACCCACAGCAGGTTAGATTCCTGGAGAGTAGGGACTCCCTGCTTCACTTGTCATGCCTTCAGCTTCTATCGCTTGGCCTGGAACACAGAGGGTGCTTAATGCCGATCAGTGTACAAAGAATGGATGATTGAACTGAGGCAAAGGCAGCCCCAGTGATGCATTCAAGCCCGACTGGATGGTCAGGTGGGATAGTTAGGCTGGGTATTTCAGTTCTCCAATAATGGCTAAAGTTCTTCGATTAGGATTATTGAAAAACAAAAAAGGGATTTAAGTTGAGCAGAACCAGACAATCCTATGGAGGAGGTACATAAAACTCTACCTCCTAATTAATTTAGATCTGCGCACAGCTAATTATAATATGCAGAGTGCAGGTAAGATCTTGTTTAATCACTCATCCCTGCTCTGGTAATCACAGTGCCTAGCAGCCATGTCTCTGCTGGGATTCTGGTGTGGGACTAAGCCTCACCCTGGGCGTCTGACTCATGTTGTCTGTTCTAGAATCTCGTGCTGCTCTGCACATTCTTGGCGCCAAGTCCTTGTCCCACTCTTAAAGGACATCTCGTGCTTCTCTGACTTGTGCTGCTGTTGTTGCCCTTGCTCCTCTGGGCCTCTGCTGTTGGACATTGCATCACTCTGTACCCAGGCAGAGGACTGATGGCTGCCTTCACGGGACGGAGCTCTGCTTCCGTGGCACTGTCAACCCAAGTGTGTGAGCTACATTCCCACCTGTCAGGCCTCACACTGACCATCCTTCCTCCCTGTTGCTAGCTAGGACTCCCACGTCTGCACCGCGCCCCTCCCAATGTGCTCAGGTCCCTGTTGTACATCTGTTGTTTGCTTTCCTCAGCACTTTGGGAGGGGCTGTTTATCCCTGTGGTTTCAGGGCAGAGCCTTATGAAAAATGTCTTAGAAACAGATCTCTTTTTCTCCTGGTTTCTTTCTGCCATCCACATTTAAGCCTTCCTTGCTGTCGCTGGTTCATAGGAATCATACGCAATGGCATGCTTCTACTTAGTTAGCTGGGAGTGGGGAAAGCCTCGAAAGTCTTTGGAAATCTTTGGTTTAAGTACTGAAGAATGTGTAGAGTGAATTTGGGAAACAAACACACCTGCATATTTTTACACACTTATACATAGGATTTTTTCAGAAGGATTTATGCTAAAGTAATAGGATTGGTTGCTTATGGGAGAGGGATGCTGAGTAGTGGGAGGTCAAAGGATGGGAGGGAAATTTTACTGTGTCTTGTGTTGTAATCTTTGACTTCCCAGCCAAAAAAGTTGTGTTATTTATTTCAAATATAAGTGGACAAAAGCTAGAGATGGATGGTTCCAGAAAAAGAAATATATATATATATATATATATATATATCTATATCTATATATATATGATATGAAAGGATGTGCAAATAACTTTTAACGACAGAAGCCTACGTTTAACCTTGAGGTCAGTTTTTACATATTTGGTTGGCAAAGATTGAAACATTGAGGATTACAGTGTTGATGAGATTGGGATCAGTCCTCTTATACACTGTTGGTGGGATGTAAATAGATCCAAATTTGGAGATTGGTAGCTATCAGCATGCTCTATGACATAGCAGTGTCTCTTCTAGAAACATGCCTACATATAGTTTCATGTATCAATGCACCACACATACCAGGTCCATTGCAGAATTATTTGTATTGACAAATGAATAGAAGCAATCTAAGTCTCCGTCAATAATGATTGGGTGAAAAATTATGGTACATTTTTGCAGGTATAATGTTGTCATTAAAAAGAACATGCTATATACTTATAGGCTTATATGGAATAAACTCTAAGACATTTAGTTCAATGGAAAAGGTACAATGCTGAGGAGTGTGAATACAGTTTTTGTTCCTTTTTTCATGGCATGTTTATCTTTTAGAAAACCTATTTTTCTATCCTTCTATCTATTATTTTATCTATCATCTATCTTTTATACTCTCTCCCTCTATTATATATCTCTCCCTCCATAGCTGCTTCTCTCCTCCTTCTCCCCTCCCTCCCTTCTTTCCTTCATTCCTTCCTTTCCGCTCCCTCCCTCTCTCCCTCCCTCTCTCCCCCCATCCCTCCTTCTTGTCTCCCTTTCTTTCTTCTGCTTATATATAGAAAACTTTAAAAAGATATACAAGACACATTACCAGTCGTTGTCTCTAGTGAGAGATATTTCATTTTCATCCTATACCCTTTGATACTCCTTAAATTGTATCATATCAGAAGTGTAATTAGGGAGGTGGGCAGGGATGGGCTAAATGGGTGATGGGTATTAAGGAGGGTGCTGGTCGTAATGAGCACTGGGTGCTAAATGTCAGTGATGAATCCCGAAATTCTACTCCTGAAACTAATTTTACCATAGGTTAACTAATTACAATTTAAATAAAAACTTGAGATAAACAAGGTTAAAAAAAGCATTTATAGCTTTTCATTTGAATATTTTTACTGTGAAATAAGCTGTCAACTCTCTACCAACTGTTTTCTTTGCTCAGCAGAACTTGCACAAAACAGAAAAGGTAGAGCTCGGTGATGTATCCCTTAGTGAGCCCATAGGCAGTCACCACTCAGAGGGAAAAAATGGAACCCTGTTAATATTCTGGAAGCTGCTCTGTGTCCTCATCCAGGCACTGCCCTTCCCTCCTCCCAGAGGTAGCCATGATCTTGACTCCCAGGATAATTACTTTTCTGCTTTTCTTTCCCATCAAAGCATTGCAGCTTAGTTTTGCGTGTTTTAAACTTCATACCAACAGATTAATACAGTATATACTCCTCTGTGTGTAGCTTCTATTGCCAGTGTTGTGTTTGTGAAACTCAACAGTGTTGCTCTGTAGCTGTAAGTCCATTTTCATCGTCGCACAGAATTCCACCCTGTGAATGAACACACTGCCATTTATACATTTACTTAAAAGGATACTTAAGTTTATACTTTGGGGCCTTTGGAAACAAAGTTGCTGTAATCATTCTTGTACATATCTCTTGGAGTAATATTTTTATTGGATAAAAAATCAAAAGTGAAATGTTTTGACCATGTTGTAATGTATTTTTGTTTTAGTAGTTAATGTCAAAGAATTTTCCAAAATAACTGTACCAATCTGTGGTTTCCCAAGCAATGAATGAGAGTTCCTATTGTTCCACATCCTTGCGAGTATTTGATATGGTTTCTATTCTTTTTTCTTGTCATTCTAATAGATGTATAGTGATACATCATTGTCTTATTTTGCAATCTATAATTATGTATGTTGTTGGTAAGCCTTTCATATGTTTATTTGCTATGTATCTTCTTTGGTGAGTTGTTGATTTAGATCTTTTGCCAACTGTTTAATTGGGTTGTTCGGTTTTTTATTGAGTTTAAGAGTTCTTTGTATAGTTTTAAACACATGTCCTTTTCATACCAGTTTTTTTTCTCCCCCAGTCTCTGGTTTATTTTTTATTCTCTTGAACTCTCAATTTTTTATAGTTTTTCTTTTTGCATAGGATTTGGTGTGTTCTTCATTAGATCTATTCATAGGTATTTGGTAATTTTGATGTTATTACAAGCAATATTACTGCAAATTTGATTGCTGATATACAGAAATACCATTACATTTTAGATGTTTACTTCAAGTATTATTTCTAATAACTTATCTGTAGATTCTTTTGTTTATGCTAGCTTTATTTGTTTTGGTTACCATTGTATACTAGCTTCATAAAAATGGTTTGAGGTTTTCACTTTTGCTCTCCTATTTTCTGGAACAATACATGTAGCATTTTGATTATCTGGTCTTTGGATATTTGGTAGAATTTCCTAGGAAATTATCAGGACTGGGAGTTTTTTTGTGGGATAATTATTTAACAATTTTTCAATTTTCTTTGTGGAAATTGGTTGGTTTAGACTTTCTATCCCTACTGGGGTAAATTTTTGCAAATTGTATTTTCCTATGAAATTATTTACTTCATCTGATCTTGATATTCAAATTACATAGTTTTGCAAAGTAATGCCTTATTTTTTGAAAATTTTATCTCTTTTAATGTTTATTACTCCCTTATCATTTCTTATTTTATATTTTTTCATTTTTTCTCTTAAATAAAATTCTATTATAGAAATTGGTAGTTTGTCTATGTTAGTAATTTTTTCCTCAATGAAAAAGTGTTTTGGCTTATTCATTAGTTGTGTTATCTTTCTATTTTCTTTTTTTTTTTTTTAAAGATTTTATTTATTTATTTGACAGAGAGACAGAGGTCACAAGTAGGCAGAGAGGCAGGCAGAGAGAGAGGAGGAAGCAGGCTCCCTGCCGAGCAGAGAACCCGATGCCTGGCTTGATCCCAGGACCCCAAGATCATGACCTGAGCTGAAGGCAGAGGCTTAACCCAGAGCCACCCAGGCGCCCCTATCTTTCTATTTTCTACCACAGTTATTCGTTTATTATTTTTTTATCCTTTTTCAGTTTATACTTTTTTCTAGTTTTATAGAGGCTTTCATTTAATTTTTATAATTTTATTCTTCAGTTTCGATGGCTATAAGGCCATTATTTAAGGTTACTAGTTTTTCTCTAATCATTTATTTAATCTCAGTTCATATATTCCAATAGGTAGTGTTGATGTTTATGTTAGACATTCTACAATTTTGGTCTTTTATTTTTTCACTTTTTACTTGATTTTTAAAAATTCCAATGCATTTAAAGTTTTGTTATTAGTTTCAACTTAAAACTTGCATAGAATTTTTCGAGATTTTCTTTGTGATCTAATTACATATGGTAAATCTTTGTAAAAGGTTTAATTATGCTCAGGTCAACCACACTAGGAAAATTTCAATATATACCTAAAAGTTCTGCTTTATGGGTTATATTGCTTATAACTTTAATAGTATAACTTATTTTTGCCCACTTAGTTTATCTTTGACTGATAATGTTGTTTCAAAATTCTTACTATTAATGTATTTTTGTCCATTTTTTCCCTTGCATCTCTATACTTTGCTTTATCACAGAAATCTTAAGTTATTTGCTGCATAGATATTTGTAATTGTTTATCTTTTTTTTTTTTGTAATTGTTTATCTTCATTGGAATTTGTTGCCTTTAGCATGATAAAATGTTTTTCTTTACCATGTTTATTGCTTTTTGGTCTATATTTAATCTTATCTAATATCAGTCTCTCTTTCCTTGATTTCCCAGTATTTGCATTTGCCGGCTACATATTTGTCCATTCCCTTAATTTTTAGATTCTATGAATCTCTTTGTTATAGAATTCCAATTCCAGATTGGTCCTTTAGACCAATCTGGAAGTCCTTTTCCCAATGAATGTTTCATGTTCATCAATTATTTATTGATACGACAGTTATGCTGCATTATTTTAAATTATTTTATTATTTTTTTTATTTTTTGTTATTTTATTATTATTTTATATATTTTTTATTATTAGCATATAATGTATTATTTGCCCCAGGGGTACAGGTCTGTGAATCATCAGGTTTACACATTTCACAGCACTCACCATAATACATACCCTCCCCAATGTCCATAACCTGACATCCTATCCCTACCCTCCCACCCCCCGGCAACCCTCAGTTTGTTTTATGAGATTAAGTGTCTCGTATGGTTTGTCTCCCTCCTGATAACCATCTTGTTTCATTTTTTCCTTCCCTACCCCCCTACCACACAACCCCCCACCCTGCCTCTCAAATTCCTCATATCAGAGAGATCATATGATAATTGTCTTTCTCTGATTGACTTACTTTGCTCATATGCTGCATTATTTTATGTTTTATTTATTGTGTACATTTTGTTGTATTTACCGTATTCCTTCTTTACATGATCTGTTTTCTCTGCTCCCTTTTATAGGGGCTTTTTATATTTAGGAAAGTTTCTGTTTTTATTCTATTGGTTACTAATTACTATTATGTTATACAATGTTCTTAGCACTTAGGTTTCCTCATTTAGGTTTCCACTATTTAGTTTGCTTGTTTAAAAGATGCACTTTGACCTTCATAGGTCTTCAGTGCAATAGTAAATTAGATTTTTTTTCTACTTTTCTCTTTTTTTCCTCCTTATTCTTTTGATTTATTTTAGTTGTTCCTACTTTGATCATAACATTTAGAATTTACATACTGTCCTTCTTCCCTTGTCCCTGCTTTTGCTTGGGTCTTAGATCCATAATTAAATATATTCAACTGTCATCAACAACCCTTTGGCTGAATTTTGCCTGGTTATCTCCTGACTATATGGAGCTGATCCTTAACTAGCATCCTAGGAGTGGCTTGTGAGTACAGTGTTTTCTGAGATTGCACATGTATAGAATAGCCTTGCTATTTCAAGGAAAGCTTGGTTGCATATAAAATTCTTCGATCACATTTTCCTCAAGTTTCTTAGAAATTTTGAATTACTGTTCTCTTGCATTGAATACTTCTGTTACAATGTCTTTTGACATACTGTGCCTTCCTTTGTGACTTGGCTTTTTGCTTACAGGCATAGAAATACTTTTCTCTTTCAAGTCTAATAAAGTTATTATGGTATATGCTGGAGTTAACCATTCCAGATCAATTTTTCCAGGTACATGGCAGGCTGTATTATATGTAGATCAGGTCTCTTTTATATACAGAAATTTTATTTATTATACTTTTAAATACAATTTAACTACCTTGTCTTTGTTTTCTACAACTCTCCCTCTTCCTCCAGCCCTGCTAAATGCCCAGGAACTCCAATTATGTGACTCCAATTCTTTCCTTCTCTTTTTATGTCCTTTTTTTTTTTTTTTTTACTTTGCTCCTATTTACCTCTGAGTTTATTTTTCCCTTTGTTTTTCTCTTTCTTCTCTTTAATTCCTCCAATATATTTTTAATCAAATTGGTTTTTCTTCTGACATCTAATTATTTTTATTTTCAAGAGGATTTTGTCCTTTGTAAAAAAGTTTCTTCCTAAGTTCTCTTAATTCCTGTTTCACATGAATGTTTTCACATATTTTTAATCTTTGTTTTTAAAAATTTCTGGTTGGAATACATATGTGGTTTTTGCTTAAATATATTTATTCCAGTTTGGAGTATTATATTTTATGGGTATTTTAGGGTGAGAATTTTCCTTAGCTGAAATATTTTATTCTTATCTCTTGTTTTCATCTATTACTAGCTTGTGTGGATGTTATTTGCTATTTTCTATTCATTTTTAGAGGTCTTTTTTTTTTTTTTTCTAGTTAAACACTTGTAGGAAGATATGATGGGTTTGGGTGGCTTGATTTCTTCATTCAAGAATGTCCCTTTCTTTTAGCATAATAAACTTCAATTAAAAAAAAATGATAGTTTCCTTTTCTATGCAGGGGTAGGGACAGAGTTTGATCTATCTCCTGAATTTGTGATTTTTTTTCCCCTATCGCCCCTGATTTTCATTGTTTGTAATTCCTTCTTTCCATGACCACTGAGACTACAAAGTCCTACCCCTTCCCCACCAACACTCCCTGCTTAGAAGTGTTGCCTTCCTGAGACCCAACCTCTGGGCTTGGACTTCTTCTTCTAATTACCTATTTTTCAGGGAATTCTGCTAGGTTGCAGACCAACTGTAAAAATTTCTCCATTCTGGATTGAAGTCTCTCTCTCTCCTTTTTTTTTTTTTTTTTTGGTTGGGGGAGAAGATAATGTGTCTTCATCCTTATTTATCACTGTTAACACCATGATACGTTTCCTGTTTTACTGATCTCTGGGGGCATCCTGTGATAAGGCTCCAGCATGTGTCCTGGAGCTGGCTCTGCTGGTTTTGAAGGATTTGTTTCCTACTCACAGGGAATTTTATGTTTCTGATAGTCTGTTTCTTAGTCATTCTCTAGGCATAGTTACAGAGGGCTTAATTGGCTTTCCTTGCTATTCTAGCTAGTTTTTGAAGGATTCATTAAGAGATTCAGATTTAGGTGTCCATCTCATCCTCTAGAAGTCCTAGGTATCGTTCATCTTTTAGGATGTATTTCCATTGTTTTCTGGATCTTACTGTTTCTGTTTAGAAGTCAGATGTCAAAGTGTCACTATTGACAGTAAGTCATTTGTCACTGTCTTCTGATGACTTCAAAACTTTTCCTCTTTTCCTTTGTTTTCAGCACTTGCACTCTGATGGGCCGAAGATTTCATCCTGCTGGGGGTTCATAGTGCATTTTGATTCAAGTCTTGATGTTTTTCCTCAGTTTTGAGATATTTCCAGTCATTATCTTTTAAAATATTGGTCTTGACCCACTTTCTCTCTCCTCCTTTTTTAGAACTCAAATTATGTGCTTTTTAGTCGCCTTCTCTCTTCTCTTTCTTACCATCTTTTTTTGTATTGTACTTCCTTTTGTCTTCTTTCTGGATACTTTTTTCTTTCTAGATATTTTCTTCTGACCTAATTTTAATTTACCAGTTCTCTTTCTAGTGTGCCTACCGCACTAGTTAGTCCATTTATTGAGTTGTTAATTTCAGTTATTAAAATATTTTTCATTTGTAGAATTGACATTTTAAAAATAGTTTCCAGTTATTTGTAGAAATTTTCAATATTGTCTCTTCTCGGGTGGTCAACCCTCTTGGTTTGCTAGGATTTCCAAGACTGAAACTAGAAAAGTTTCAGATAAATTAGGACAAGTCAATTTTTCTACCTTATCTTCTTAAACATAAGAAGGAGCTTTATTTTAAATTTTTATATCTCCAACACATAGAATATATTTCTATCTCTATGATCTTTTTTCTCCTGCCGTCTTTCTTGTATGATATCTTATGTCCTTGTTTGCTTGGGCTACGTTGAACTCTATGTTGGACAATATACTTATATATTTAATTAATTAATTAAATAAGTTTTAGAGAGAAAGGGGGCACTTGTGCAGGTGGGGAGGGGCAGAAGGAGAGAGAGAATCCCAAGCAGTCTCCATTTCCAGCATGAAGCCCAACACGGGGCTAGATCTCACTAACCCAAGACCATGACCTGGGCCAAAATCAAGAGTCAGATGCTTAAGCAACCGAGCCACTCAGGCTCTCCTGGACAACGTAAGTAGTCTATAAAAATAATTTGGAATATATAAAATAAATATAAAATATAAAAATAAAACTAAAAATTAAAAAAATTTAAAAAATTTAAAAAATATATAAAAATAAAATGGAGAAATTATCCTTCCTCACAGAGAAATGGTATTTGCCTTGGCCAGATATGAGAAACCAACATAGGAACATCTAGGAACATCGAGGAACCGTAGTCTTTTAGGAAAACAGGATCTAAGACAAATTTCCTGCAAGAAACTGACTATTTCAGTTCAGTCTTAATTCTAGGATCAACTCTTTGAGGTCCTAAGCAAAGCACTGAAAGTGTACCAGGACTATCCCATTTCTGGGATTCTGATCTCAGCTTTGCTAATTTTGTGAGGCTACTAAAAATGCTACTTAGTCTTTAAGTCAGTTGCTTCATTTTCAGCAAAATCCAGAATGGAAAAATGCTCCCACATGCTGGATTCACCTTCCTGATTCTTTATCCTCTATCACATCTCATAACTTATTAACTCCCTGATGCTTTCAAATACATTCTGCACTGTTTTTATAATTATTTTCCTGTATTTTGAACTAATTTTCTAATTACTTATTTTCAGCAAGAAAGTTGGTTCAAATTATGGACTCGACTCCTCCACCTTTCTGTGTTTCTTAGACATTAATGTGAAAAAATTTTTGTTCCCCTTTCCTCTTTTAATGTTACATGAGCAACAGAGAAAGGTGTATAGAAATTGAAAAGGGTATCATGAGGTCTATATTTCAGGAAATAAATGACTCACAAATTCACCTGTTCTTTAGGCCTTGGTTTCCTGTTGCCAGAAAAATCTCCATCACATTTTCCTGTAGCCAATCTTCAACGCTACAAAAACAAAAACAAGAACAAAACAAAAACAAAAAAACTTTACAGCCAAAGACAAAGGAGAGAGATGATTGCTTTTCTTGAGCCTCTCATTGCTGTGGGGTTTGGAGCTGCCATTTTGGTTTTAGCTCTCTCTTCGGAAGGTCTTCATCTCCCAGCTTCCAGTTGGTCACATTTCCTGTCTATCCTCTACTCTCTACCTTAAGGAAAAGCTAATTTAGTGACTTTCCTTAAGGTAAAGAGGCAGACTCCGGTCCTAGCTGCTCTGGGTCATACTAGTGTTCTGTGCTAAAGAAGGTGATGAGTCAACAAAGATTGAGTGAGCAAAGATTAATCCAATGATTAGAACACTGTTAGAGAAGCTTTGGCTTTTGGCCAGAGTTTAAGAAGCAGAGGAGGCTTTGGCAAGATTAAGATAATGAATGTGCCTTGAGGCGGCCACCGATTTCTAAAATATGCAAGAAAGTTTCTCCTTCCTTAGAGGAGTTCTTGCTATAATCTTCCTTTGCTCCCTTCTCAGAAGGGAACAGAGGTGCATTTCATATTGGCAGAAGATACTTCAAAGGAGTTTGTTTAGACTAGCAAGAATGTGCCATTTGTTTTTGTAACCTCCTGGGTTTTAGTTCTAAGTTAGAGAGAGGGGAAGGGAAGCACACATTGTTTTGAGGCTTTCTGTAAGTAACCACCAAGTCTCCTAAGCAATACAAGCTTCCCTTGCCACATTGTCCGACTGGGGCCCATGCTGATCTTTTGCAATTATATAGGTGGTTGGAAGCCATCCACTTAAACTGATTAGTACAATTTGAAGAAAAAGATTTTGTTTCTTGCCTCAACATCCTTCCCAGAATTCTATTGTTGAGTGTTGTCTTAATTAAAATAAAAATTTGGTTTGAAGTCTCTTTTTAAATGATCTCTGGTTTTGTTTTATGTTTGGTTTAGTTTCCTTTCCCCTCCTCCCTCTGCTGTTTAAAATTAAGTTTATTTAAATGCAAAGAATGCACTGTTTATTCAACCAAATAGTATCTTTATGGGGAAAAGGAACAAAAAAAAAAAATCCAGAGCTCCTCTACTGTCTCAGCTTAATAACTCAGTGGTTTGTTTTTTCTCTTTTGTGTGCATTTTTACTTCCAGCTGGGCTGCACACATGAAACTGCTCTGTGGCGAGAATCTTTGGTCAACTATGCCACTTAAAGGTTCATTGAACAAACAATTGCTCATCATCTCCCAACCTTACCAAAATAGTATTGCAGGGACTTATTTTAAAAACACTTGAACAACAGATTTTCCATCCACAGAAAATTTGTCTTGAGTATGTGCTTGAGAGAGTTTTGTTTTTGTTGGGATGGAGAGTGGCAACAGTGTGGAGAAAATATTTCTTTTGATTGTATTACCTGCACTGTGGTATTTTTCATTTTGCTGCAAAGTTTGCATGTAGAAACTTCCAGCATGTGCCGGTGTCCTGTGGCCCTTTTGTGTTCCGTACTGTATTATTTTTAGGTCCGCCACAGAAGAGAAATGCTATTATTTCTCTTTTCTATCCTTGTGATTAGTAACCTTTGTTAATTCTGCCAGGAAAATTTGGGGGCTATTGAAGAGGAAGAGAGAGAATAAAACTTATCCAACTCCAGTCTAATGATCAACTCTGCCTAATATTTTGTTTCATAAAACTAACACAAATGAAACATTTTGTGGGAGATGATGATGATCTCCTTAAAAGGTTCAAATTCTAAAGATTCTGGGCACCATCCAAATAATTTTAATTTCCTTAAGAACCCATTATATGCTATTTACCACCTCACATGCTTAGGCTTACCCATGTTTCTGGCCTCTATTACCTCTTGGGGGAAAAGAATTCTATAAATGTATATAATGATGTTTTCTTTCCTTTTTAAAAAAGTAGGCTTTATTTTTTAATAGAAGTTTCAGGCTTACAGCAAAATTGAATGGAAGGTGCAGAAATTTTATGTGTATTCCCTGTCCCCGCCCAGCCCCTTTCACAGCCTCCAGCATGATCAACATCCCCCACCAGAGTGGTACATTTGTTACAAATGACAAACCTGTATTGACACATCATTATCACCTATAGTTTATGTTAGGGTTCACGCTTGGTCTTGTGCGTTCTATAGATTTAGACAAATGTGTAATGACGTGTATCCATCATGATGGTTCAATACATTGCAGTTTCACTGTCCTGAAAATCCTCTGGGTTCTGCCTGTTCATCTTTTCCTCTCTCCTCAACCCCTGGAAACCACTAATCTTTTTACCGTCTCTATAGTTTTGCCTTTTCCAGAATGTTATATAGTTTAGACCATACTGCATGTAACCTTTTCAGATTGGCTTCTTTCACTTAGTAATCTGCATTTCAAGTTCCTCCATGTCTTCTCCTTGCTCCATAACTCATTTTTTTTTTTAGTGCCAAATAATATCCCATTCTGTGGATATACTATGTTTTATTTATCCATTCACCTACTAAAGGGCATCTTGTGTGATCAAATTTGTGTGATTATAAACAAGGCTGCTATAAATACGTGCAGATTATTCTAGTGGACATACATTTTCAATTCCTTTGGTAAATACCAGGTAGTGTTATTGCTGGATTGTATAGTAAGAAGTGTGTAGTTTTTAAAGAAAGCACCAAAGTATCTTTCAAAGTAGCTGCACTGTTTTGCATTTCCACCAGTAGAATATGAGAGCACCTTTCCTCCACATCCTCAATAGCATTGGGTGTTGTCCGTGTTCTGGATTTTGGTCATTCTAGTAGGTATAGAGCAGTAACTTGTTTTAATTTGCATTTCTCTCATGATGTATATCGAACAATTTTTCATATGCTTACTTGCCATCTGTATTTCTTCTTTGGTGAGGTGTCTGTTGAGGTATTTCATTTTTAATTAGCTTTTTTGTTTTCTTATGCTTGAGTTTTTAGTGTTCTCTGTATATTTTGTATAACAGCCCTTTATCAGATGTGTCTTTTGCAAGTATTTTCTACTAGCTTGTGGTTTGTCTTTTCATGATCTTGACAGTGTCTTTTGCAGTGCAGAAATTTTTAATTTTAATGAAATCTAGCTTATCAATTATTTATTTGTTTGTTTATTTTAAAGATTTTATTTATTTGACAGAGAGACACAGTGAGAGAGGGAATACAAGCAGGGGGAGTGGAAGAGGGAGAAGCAGGATTCCTGCTGAGCAGGAAGCCCAAAGCAGAGCTTGATCCCAGGACGCTGGGATCATCACCTGAGCCAAAGGCAGATGCTTAACGACTGAGCCACCTTGGCACTCCCAATTTTTCCTTTAATAAACTGTGCTTTTGGTGTTGTATCCAAAAAGTCATTACCAAACCCAAGGTCATTTAGGCTTTTTCCTATGTTATCTTCTATGAGTTTTGCAGTTTTGTGTTTTACATTTAAGTCTGTTATCCATTTTAAGTTAATTTTTATGAAGAGTTTGAAGAGTGTATGGTCTGTGTATAGATCCTTTTTTTGGAGGGGGGGGGTCAAGAGGATATCCAATTTTTCAAGTACCATTTATTGGAGAGACTACTTTTGCTCCATTGCATTGCTTTCGTTTCTTTGCCAAAGATTATTTGATTGTATTCATTGGATTCTATTTGTGCTTTTTATTCTGTTCAGTTTACCTAATTGTCTACACTCCCCTGATTATCAAACCTTTATAGTAAGACTTGAAGTCAAGAAGTGTCAGTCCTTCAACTTTGTTCTTCTTCAATATTCTGTTGGCTATTCTAAGTCTTTTGTCTCCTATAAACTTTAGAATCAGTTTGTCGATATCTATAAAATAACTTGCTAAGATTTGGATTTTGATTTCATTAAATCTATAGGTCAAGTTGGGAAGAACTGGCATCTCAAAAAATTGAGTCTTCCTATCCGTGAACATGGAATATCTCTCCATTTACTTAGTTCTTTCATTCCATTTATCAGTTTTTTAGTTTTCCATATACATATATAGGTATATAAAAGTATATATTTATATGCATAAATATGTACTTATCATATCCTTACTTTTTTAGATTTATGCCTAAGTATTTCCATTTTTGGATGCTAATGTAAATTTTGTTATTTTCAAATTCCACTTGATCATTGCTGTGTACAGGAAAGTGATTGACTGTTAACCTGTCTTGGGCTTATATCCTGAAATCTTGCTTATAATGACTTAGTAGTTCCAGGAGTTCTTTTCTTGATCCTTTCAGATTTTCTAAATAGAAAATCATGTCATCTGCAAACAAGGACATTTTTATTTCTTTCTTCCAAAACTTGTATTTCTTTTTCTTATTTCCTTTTCTTATTGCATTAGCTAGAGCTTCCTGTGTAATGGTAAAAAGGAATGGTGAAAGAGGAAATCCTTGCCTCGTTCCTGATCTTAATGGGGAAGCTTCTAAAGTTCTCACAATTAAGTATGATGCTAGTTGCAGATTTTTTGGTAAATATTCTTTATCAAGTTGAGGAAGTCCTTCCCCTATTCCTAGTTTATTGACAGTTTTATCATTAATGGTTATTTAATTACCTTTTACCTTTAAAAAACAAGCTTTATTAAGATATAATTCACATACTTTAAAATTTATCCATTTAAACTATACAATTCAACCTTTTAAAGTACATTCATAGAATTATATACAACCTAATTTTAGAATATTTCATCACCTTAAAAGGAAACCCTGTACCCACTAGCTGTCATTCTCTATTCCTTCTTCCTCCTAACCCTAGGCAATTACTAATCTACTTTCTACTTAAATGGATTTGCCTATTCTGGACATTTCATATAAATGTAATCACACAGTATGGGGTGTTATTTGTCTGACTTCTTTCACTTAACATAATGTTATCAAGTTTTATCCATGTTATATCATGTATAAGTAGTTCATTTATTTTTATTTCTAAATAATATTTTATTGTATGGCTATGCTGCATTACTTAATCTTTTCATCAGCTGATGGATATTTCTGTTGTTTCCACTTTTTGGCTATTATGAATCTGGGTACTATGAACATTCATGTGTAAGTTTCTGTGTAGACATACTTCATTAGATTTTGGTGTACATCTAAAAATGGAATTGCTAGGTCATATGGCAACTATGTCTCGGTATATGTAAATATATATGTAGGGACAGGAACTGACATTTTTTTCCAGAACCAGTTAACCATTTACATTCCTACCAGCAATGTATGAGGGTACTTTTTCTCTGCATCCTTGTCAAAACTTGTTATTGTGGGTGGTTTTTTTTTTTAATTTGTTTGTTCACTATAGCCATCCTAGTGGGTGCCTAGGATATGTCATTATGGTTTTGATTTGCATTTCCCTACTAACTAATGTTGTTGAACATGTTTTAATGAGCTTATCAGCCATTTGCATGTTTATCCTCTTTGGAGAAAGGTTTATTTAAATCACTGGTCCATTTTAAAATGGGGTTATTTGCTTTTCTTCCTTTGCTTTTCTCTAAATTCTCCCTTCTGAAAACTTTCCGAGATGTTTGCTTGATCTAGTACTCTGGCAGGATTACATATGTTCTTGTTTACAGTCTTCATGATTTTCTTTATGCTAATAATTTTTCAATCTTTTTAGTCCATCTTCACAAAACAGCCCATCTAACCCTTTGTCATTTTAAGTGCTTTTTCCTGGACTTTCTCTGATTTTATGAAACTTTTCTTGAACTGTATGGAAACACTTTGTAGATGGCCTTTTATTGTTGTGTACAATAGGAGGGAAGTAGTCCTTGTTCTTGAGGATGTCCCCAGTGTGAACTATAGGACTTTAGGTCTTCAGAGAAGTGTCTGAGACGAATTTTGTGACCTTCCTCAGTCAGAATTCGTACCTTCCATCTGTTAAATTAGGTTTATATTGTCTCTTATGCAGGTGGAATGGAGAAAAGAAAGCCTGGAATTTATAATAATAAGAAGGCCTGATTGAGAAAGCTGATCCTGCTACTTAGGGTTTTGTGACCTGGGACAAACTACTCAATCTCTTTGTAAGTAAAACTGGGATCATCATAACCACCTCATAATATTATTGTGAGATTTAAACTGATAATGACTGAGAAACAGCTTGCAACGTGTCTAAAAATGAGCCATAACTGCTTAACAAAATCCGCTATTTCCCCATGTGTTGACATAGGAATTCTTATCAGCTTCCCTTCTTACTCATTACTCTTCATATTATCACACCATTGCAATTTCTCAGCACCTTACATCAATTTGTAAAACTTCAAGTCTTACAATACTATAGGACATGCTATAGGCTGAGTGTGTCTTCCTCAACCCCCAATTCATATGTTGAAATCCTGCCACCCCAAGATGCTGATATTAGGAGGTTGGGCTCATGACAGTGGACCCCTCATGAATGGGATCAGTGCCTTCTAAAAGAGGCTCCAGTAGGATTGCTAGGCCCTTCCACAATGCAAGAAGGTTCCAGTTTTGAACCAGAAAAAGAGCCCTCATGAGAACATGACCATACTGGTGCCTAGATCTTGGACTTCTAAGCCTCCAGAACTGTAAGAAATAAATTTCTGTTGTTTATAAATCACCCAGTCTGTGGTATTTTGTTATAGTGCCTGAAAAAGACCAAGACAGGGTATTGTAAAATTTGCAGATTAACCTAATTCCAGCATGGATTCCCCAGATTTTATACACTCTTTAATATTTTGAGAAATGTGCATGTCTGTGTGTGTGCACGCACATGCACGCATGGGAACGTGCATTCAAATAATTTCTGTACTGATGGCAAAGCAGTCCTTATCAATGAACTGTTACTTGTTTAAAAAGATCTTTTGGCATGTGGCTTCAGTCTCTCAGGTTCTTCTTAATTGCTGGTTGAGTGGAATCTACTTTCTTCTTGAAATGGCTCTTGCATTTCCAGTTTTGACTAACTGAAGAGCTTTCATTTTGAAATTTCTCTGCATTTCACTTCTGGCTTAATTGTACTTTTTCTTGTATCTTATGCCCTTTCTTTCTTAGATTCCAGTTTCATTTTCCAAAGCATATCCTCATTAGCACTTCCAGAAAGGGTATGTAGAAAAACACCTGACAGTCAGGCTTTCCATAGAGTTTTAGGTTAAAAAATCATGTCCCTCAGGGGGTGCCTGGTGACTCAGTCAAGTGTTCTACTCTTGATTTTGGTTCAGGTCATGATGTCAGGATCCTAAAATTGAGCTCTGCACAGGACTCTGTGCTCAGCAGGGAATCTGCTTGAGATTCTCTCTCTCCCTCTGCATCCCTCCCATGCACATTCTCTCTTTCTCTCTCCAAAATAAATATATAAATCTTAAAAAAAAATCACATCCTCAGAATTTCAGACATTGTTCTATCTCCATCCAGCATAGTGGAACAGAGTAGAGATCCCAGATATGGACCCTCAACTCTATGGTCAAATAATCTTCAACAAAGCAGGAAAAAAGATACAGTGGAAAAAAGACAGTCTCTTCAATAAATGGTGCTGGGAAAATTGGACAGCTGTATGTAGAAGAATGAAACTCGACCATTCTCTTACACCGTACACAAAGATAAACTTGAAATGGATAAAAGACCTCAATGTGAGACAGGAATCCATCAGAATCCTAGAGGAGAACATAGGCAGTAACCTCTTTGATATCAGCCACAGCAAATTCTTTCAAGATATGTCTCCAAAGGCAAAGGAAACAAAAGCGAAAAGGAACTTTTGGTACTTCATCAAGATCAAAGGCTTCTGCAAAGCAAAGGAAACAGTCAACAAAACAGAGAGGCAACCCACAGAATGTGAGAAGATATTCACAAATGGCAGTACAGACAAAAGGTTGATATCCAGGATCTACAAAGAACTTCTTAAACTCAACACACACAAAACAGATAATCATGTCAAAAAATGGGCAGAAGACATGAACAGACACTTCTCCAATGAACACATACAAATGTCTATCAGACACATGAAAAAATGTTCATCATCACTAGCCATCAGGGAAATTCAAATTAAAACCACATTGAAATACCACCTCACACTAGTTAGAATGGCCAAAATTAGCAAGACAGGAAACAACGTGTGTTGGAGAGGATGTGGAGAAAGGGGAACCCTCTTACACTGTTGGTGGGAATGCAAGTTGGTGCAGCCACTTTGGAAAACAGTGTGGAGATTCCTCAAGAAATTAAAAATAGAGCTTCCCTATGACCCTGCAATTGCACTACTGGGTATTTACCCCAAAGATACAGATGTAGTGAAAAGAAGGGTCATCTGTACCCCAATGTTTATAGCAGCTATGGCCATGGTCGCCAAACTGTGGAAAGAACCAAGATGCCCTTCAACGGACGAATGGATAAGGAAGATGTGGTTCATACTATGGAGTATGGAGTATGGAGTATGGAGTATGGAGTACAACACTATGGAGTATTATGCCTCCATCAGAAAGGATGAATACCCAACTTTTGTAGCAACATGGACAGGACTGGAGGAGATTATGCTGAGTGAAATAAGTCAAGCAGAGAGAGTCAATTATCATATGGTTTCACTTATTTGCGGAGCATAACAAATAACATGGAGGACATGGGGAGATGGAGAGGAGAAGGGAGTTGAGGGAAATTGGGGGGGGGGAGATGAACCATGAGAGACTATGGACTCTGAAAAACAACCTGAGGGTTTTGAAGGGGCGG
>PISX010014698.1:0-52122 GCA_004024625.1 Mellivora capensis
CTATTTTGCATGTGTTGAGTTTGAGAAGTTCTTTATAGATCCTGGATATCAACCTTTTGTCTGTACTGTCATTTGCAAATATCTTCTCCCATTCCGTGGGTTGCCTCTTTGTTTTGTTGACTGTCTCCTTTGCTGTGCAGAAGCTTTTGATCTTGATGAAGTCCCAAAAGTTCATTTTTGCTTTTGTTTCCTTTGCCTTATCAAACAACTTCTTAGCGTTATTTTTACTTTGGAACAAAAAATACAGGAGTGGATGGGGGGAGATCGTTTAACGAGGTCAAGAATCCCTATGTCATTGAATTTCCTTCTCTAGCAAGTGTGGCCTGTGCGATTTTGATTTGCCTTCTCTATCTTACCATAATGGTAACGACAAAATAATAGTAACAGTATCTTGCATTTACAACACACTTCTAAGATGATCTTGTTACAGTTTTTCAAAAGTTAAGGACAACATTTTCATATAAATAATTTTCAACTCATTAAGGCAGTGTTTATGGAGTTTTTTAAAATTCTCGAACGACCTGGTGTTTTAGAACCTAGATGTGAGACTATTGAATAGAGAACCCAGTTATGGCTCTCAGGATCCTTCTACTCTGTCCCCAAGTAACTTTCTGCTCTCTCTAGAAGAACTCCTCCTAGAACCCCATCTGGTGCTTTAGGAAGGCAGAACACCTCCTGCCCAGTACCATAATATATAATGATTTTTCCAGTGATCTCTGCTGAGGCTGCTTCTTTGGCTGGAATGTAGTCGGCCACATTCCTGTCTGCTAGGGTTTCCAGCACAGTTTGAATAAGCTCCACACAGCATTCCCTAATGCTCTGGATTGCTAATATCCAGTCTCTATTCAGGGCCTCTTTGAGCTTTTAGGGAGTTGAAAGGCATATTGGAGGGTGGTGGGGGAGAGTTTGCATGGGCCTGTCTCCATTAATTCTTTCTTTCTTTATTTTTTTTTATTATTTTTAAATTTTTTTAAAATTTATTTATTTGTCAGAGAGAGAGGGAGAGAGAGAGCGAGCACAGGCAGACAGAGTGGCAGACAGAGGCAGAGGGAGAAGCAGGCTCCCTGCTGAGCAAGGATCCCGATGTGGGACTCGATCCCAGGACGCTGGGACCATGACCTGAGCCAAAGGCAGCCGTTTAACCAACTGAGCCACCCAGGCGTCCCATTAATTCTAATACCATCCCTATAAAGTAGGTAATTCTTCAGGGGCATAACCTCGGTTTACTGTTTAACAAAAAACTGTGTACCTGTTATGCATTGAACATTGTTCCAGATGCTTTGGACAAGAGGACAAGACAGAGCTTTGCCTCTGTCTACTGGAGGAAGCAGATATGGAAGTTGATGAATGCAATGTAGCATTACATTGCTCAGCCTGTGAGCTGCTGACCTTGGTTAAAATCCGAGTCTGATCAACCCCAAGCCATCAAGCCTAGATGCTTCCAGGACAGAAAAACTGGCTATGCTGAGTGATGTCTTCTCAAAAGAGCAAACAGCAGCCTTGCTTCGCCTGTTACTTGAAGACATTGAATCAAACTGTTTTGTTTTATTTGCCTTCTAGGTCCTTCAGAAGCTTGGGAAAGCTGATGAGACAAAAGATGAGCAGTTTGAAGAGTACGTCCAGAACTTCAAACGGCAAGAGGTAAGTACAATTATCTAGTTTCTGGAAGGGGAAACGGGTTGACTATGTTTGTGTTTTAGTATTTAACTAAAATGTGTTCAGGTGGAAGGAAGAAACTATCTTTGGGCTTGGCATTAACCCGAGGGTGACACTTGCTAATTCTGTAGGCTTTCTTATGACAGGTGAAGGAAGAGGCAGTAGGTGCCACGGAAAGATGATTTGTGTTTTAGACTTTCAGGAGATTAAGACTTGGCTTGACTGGAGCTCTTTAGTACAGATAATTGATCTAAAGGAAAGATGCTGTTTTGGGTGATTTATAGTCTTAGTATAGTGCAGTATTAGGGAAACAGGAATTAGATACTTGTGGCACAATTATTTTAATTGCTTCATGCTTCAAGATCATGCATTCTTAACAGGGGCTATATCTCCCCTAAGGGGGCGAAAATTGGTTCTTTGTAGATAAAAGAAATTGTACTCTTTTTATGTGTATACATCACATGAATAGACATATAGTATATCCATGGTATTAAAGTTTCATGGGGGTGTGTGATGAGGAAGAAAATGTCTGCAAAGCTCCTTGAGGGGAGTGATAATGAAGAAGAAGGTTGAGACACATGGTTGGTGATGTTTGGTTATTTGATGGGCTGCTGTGTGTTCAACGGACACATGCATAAGGAAGCAAACTCTTTTCTAAATTATCTGTTTATATCTCTAAGGCATGGATAACTGGCCAGAGTGTGCATGAGGTCAAAGTGGGGGGAGGTGTAAGTGGGGCTCTCTACAGTTAGAAGCCTCTAATCTGGAGGTCCTAATAGAGGTTGGGTGGGAAGAAGGCTGGGACAGCAGGCTCTGGCAAATGGGATTTGGACATGTGTGAGGGCACAGATTTATTTTTCCTGGTGTCATTGGAGCTACCAGTGTCCACAGGATATTGTGGCCTTGGGGATGACAATCAGTAATGTCAGATCCTCATGGGTTTCATTTTGTCCCCTTCATTCCTGTTTGCAGATCTCAAATCCTGAAGATTTCTTTCTTCCATACTGGGCCAGAGCCCCTACTATTTGTCTCACTGCAGACATGCTATTTCTTTCCTTCACTGACATGGGGTGATAAAATCCAACAGGTACGGAGCCAAGTAGCCCAGCCTCCGCCGGAACACATTCCTGAATACCTCCTATTTCATCCCAAGAGTAGGAGTGGACATGCGCAGATAGGTACTCGGTTTATACTCTGAGTGGTAGCCATCGTGTTCTGCCTGAAAATGAGGAAGGAGAGAAGGGAGTTGGAGAAGAGAACAGTGACACTGAAATAGATCATGTCCAGGAAACAGTACTGTGGAGAGATTTGGCTTAATGAGGTAGAAGAGAGAATTTCTAGAGAAATATCAGCTCCAGGCCCGTAGACTATGCTGTCCCGCAGTCTCCTCCAGGACGGATTCTCCATGTCTCCTTACGCTCTCATTCTGTGAGTTTTTGTACGTTCTCTCATGCCTTTGGACAACTTTCGTACATATCACTGTCTGCAGTCAAATGCTCTACCACTGAGCTATACCCCTCTATCACTGTCTGGATTGCAGCAACTTCACACAGGGAGACTTGTCAGTCTCTGCCCAATTACTTTGCAGGGTGATTCCAAATATCTGCTTTAAGGGATTTGAGTTAGATAGAAAGGATTCATGTCCGTAGTTTTACCTGCTTCTTGAGGATTTACATTCTTTTCTTCCTGTCTGGTGTGTCTCTGTGGAGCTAATTAGGTCTTCGCTCTTGGTTTTGTTTTTTTTTTCTTTCCCTGTATCACTCTTACGGTGTTTTGATGTTGTTAACACCCTAGAAGGCTAACCTTGGGAAGCATCAAGTTCAGAAAAGACTTCGTAACTAGGAACCACTTTGCATTTTCCAATTTCAGTGAATTCTCATTGGCCTTTTTTTTTTAACTTGTTGACTGAACCAGGTGAGAATTGTTTTTAGTCTCAGCACTAAAGAAAAGTATGATTGGTTAAATCATCAGCTTCTACCAGTTAAATGACCTGTGCCACCAGCAGCAGCAGCCTGGGGTGACCTTGTAATGTTGCTGTGCCATCCATTCCCATCACTTAGACACATTTTCAAATGTTATAGAGCAAATGGTGTACTATCATTCTTGAAGACCCAACACTTTGGTCCTTACCAAGAATACTAGCAGATTTCAAGAACTGGGTAAAACTTCAAAATCTGGGGAAGTTGGAACAAACAAGTCTACTTTATAAGAGTGAAACAAGCAGAATGGAATTGTAGGAATAGTATTTCTCAAAGAGTATCTTGACCCCCCTCTTTGACTCCCTTTGAAACATTTTGCACCAAAACATCTTGGATTTTCACATACTCATTCTGATGTTTATCTGTTTGTTTCTTTTAATCAGAAAACATAAATGTATAGTTCCTTTAGTGCAGTAAGGAGGGATGATGGTATCTTAACCCTGTCTGTATAGTAGAGGGAGAGAAGGAGAAAAGGAATGGACAGGAGGGAGGGAAGAGAGGGACTTATTTCTGTAAAAACATACTAATGGGGGCGCCTGAGTGGCTCAGTGGGTTAAAGCCTCTGCCTTCAGCTCAGGTCATGATCCCAGGGTCCTGGGATTGAGCCCCACATCGGGCTCTCTGCTCAGCAGGGAGCCTGCTTCCTCCTCTCTCTCTGCCTGCCTCTCTGCCTACTTGTGATCTCTGTCTGTCAAATAAATTTAAAAAATCTTAAAAAACAAAAAACAAAACAAAACATACTAATGATTGAGAAGAGTGGTGGGAGGATGAATGTATTAATACTCTGCAGAAGAGAAAAGGTATCCTTTTAAGCCTCAATATGTACTGGTAACCAATTCACATCTGTTGGTTATGTTGAGAAAGGTGTTTCTACATTTGCCTGTGTAGAAACATTAACCTAGGAAGGAGGATCTACTTAGATTGTAGTAACCTCTACAAGACCTGTTACTTTTAGTGCTCTTGTAAAGGTGAATCGTTACTCTAAAGGCAGAAGGCATCATCTAAAAGCAACAGACTCTAAAGATATTATCTGACCCTGGAAATCTAGATTTCATCTTTTTTTCTGTGACAATGTATTTTTCAAATCCAAAAAGATACTATATAGAGTATCAGATGAACTCTATTTGGATTTGTGCATTATATTATAGTCACCTGATCATGCTCAATTCACACTTAATCCAAAGTGGATTGTTCTAGAATGTTCTAGGAAGTAATCAAACATCTTGGGCCCAGGTGATTTTGTTTTAAATTCCCTTTAGTAAAATCATGAAAGTGATTGATGGAAACAAAGGTGGCAGCAGCGTCTGTGTTTGAACTCTGGCTTGAAGCTTAACTTTTATCTTATTCTAACTCCAGGTTTTCTTTTTGATCCCAAACCTCTTTTCTTGAAAGCTGGTTCTTGTTAGACTGAGAGTGTGGATGGAAGGTCTGTGCACAATCTCTTGGTTGTCCTTTGGGTTCTCCATTGCTGTGGTTTTTGTGGTCCAGATTTCATAAACTGCTTAGCTAGGACAAGGATGAAGGGGAGTGTAGGGTAGAGCAAAAATAAATAGAGTGAACTCTTCTGCCGAGAACTCGGGATTTTCCATGATGAGGAGTGCCAAAGAGAGCAAGGATTATAGAAATCCCTCAGGAGAAAGAACACACTGACTTCAACATGTCCTCCCCCAAAGTGTTGTATTTTTACCCCCCTTTTTTATTTTGCCTGTCTTACCAAAGCCGCTAACAAGTAGCAGAATTGATGGTGTGAATATCGCCTACTTTTACCTGGTAGCCTGCTGATGAATCTTTTCATGAGCAAAGAGGTCCCAGAGGGGAAAGAAGGTCCCTGGCCTCTCTTCTTCCTCCTTCCTAATAAGTCTGCCCATGTAAGATGCCATGCTTACAGCAACTGTGCTAATTACAGTGATTGAACAGCTCAGGGACTGTTTGGGCCCAGATAAACCGCTATTTGGTCACATTTCAGTGAGTACAGCTGGGAGTACCCAACCGGACTTACAGTCCAAAAGCTAAACTTGGAATAAAGGGGAGAGGTCTCTCACCTCTCAGGGCTTTAAATACCATAGCGATGTTGTTCTGCTCCCTCTCCCCATGCCCACCGAGGAACAGCATCACTTCGCTGTAATACAAAGAAGGAAGGAAATGCTCAGGCCTTGAACTCATCTCCAGTGGTGAGAATTTGGAGCCAGTTATTCCAATTATTAGGATTATCCAGTGACTGAAAACTGGAGTCGTGTCTTCTCCTTACTGCTCTCTCCTTAGCACAAGCATCCTGTGTAGCTGTTTTCATCTTTATATATTCACAGGATCTAGTGCTTTGCACCTAAGCTTTAAAAATATTTCTCAAACCTGAGAAATATTCTAACCCTGTGGCAGAAATGATAATTTAAAATAATTTTAATAAAGATTTTATTTCTTTATTTGAGAGTGAGAATGAGTGAGAGAGAGAGCAGGAGCCGGGGGTAGGGGATGGAGGGTCAGATGAAGAGGGAGAAGTAGGCTTCGCTCTGGTTGAGCAGGAAGCCCAATGTGGGGCTCCATCCCAGGACCCTGATATCATGACCTGAGCCCAAGGCAGACACTTCACCAACTGAGCCATCCAGGCACCCCCAGGAATGATCATTTAGAGCACATTCTTAGATCGCGTATTTATTTCTGGGATGGAAAAGATGTTGAATATGTGAATTTTTGTAAGTTAATTTCATGGCACTTTTTAATACATATGCATGAAGTAATTAAAAATAAAACTTATAGAAGTTTTAAAAATGTAAATATAAATATACTCCCACAGTGTATTAATGTGTGGATAAAATTTTTATTTATGGCAAATTTCATTTGCATTCTGAAAATCTTTGCAATTTTCTTGAGCATATACTTGAGCATCTAGGCTCAGCAGGTCCTAAGAACTATTTCTTTTTACCACAAATAACCATGATCTGAATATGTTAGTGTATCTACCTTGTATTATATTAATAGTGACCTTCCTCTGAAGTAACCACTGCCTGGATTGAACGTGATCCCATCCGTCTGTCTGGGGTAGTGATCCAATTCTAAATGACAGTGTCCTAACCCAGAGTATGGAGAACCTCAGCCAGCCTCCGGAGCCTCCTGTCAGGTCATCAAACCACATTCTGAGCGAGAACGTCAGGGGGCAAGTTTGGTGTCCACCAGAGCAGTGTTTTTCAAACTTGAGCTGCATCAGAATCACAGCACAGATGGCTGGGCCCCACCCCTGAACTGCCAGGTCAGTAGGTCTGGGGTGAGGCCCGGACATGAGCATTTCTGACAGGGTCCCAGAAGATGCCAGTGCGGCTAGTCTGGGGGCAACATATTGAGGACTCATGCTTTATTTTTGTTTGTATACTCGTCTTTAAGCACATCCTCTAATTCTTGAAACTTTTTACCCTCCATTTGATAGCCAGTTTAGTGTCCTTATGACAAAATTTGGAGAGAGATTAGGTGGCCATGCCTTGAAGTATCTGTGATCTGCATACCTTCGGTCTTTGGAGAGGATCTTAACTTCAGCAGGTGTGACTATGGGGGCAGTGAGTTCCCTTCTGCCCCGTGTTGTTGATTCTGGAAGCTGTATGCCCTGTGAAAATACACATGCCCCTGTAAGAGAACATACATGCTACTCAGACCTTCATGAGAATGAGTTTAATAAGGCTCTTTCTAGGTAATCAGGTTTAATTAGGGGACAGTATAGACAGTATTAGACTCCAGGTGTAGGATCCTGAGAAGAAATGAAAAGTATTTACCTGAACCCCAGATATAAGGCCTTGAAAATAAAATTTTTCGAAGCAGCTGGAGGGAAATTTATAGCATTGTACCTTTATATTGGAAACAAAGAGAGGAAACAAATCAATAGTCTAAGTTCCTACCTCAAGAAACTCAAAAGAAGATGAACAAAATAAGCCCAAAGCAAGCAGAAGGAAGGAAATATAAAAGGGCAGAAATCTACGAAACTGAAAATAGGACAAGAATAGAGAAAATGAATAAAAAGCTGATTCTCTGAAAAAAATTAATAAATTTGATAAATCTTTAGCAAGACTGACTCCCCAAACAGACATAAATTATCAGTATCAGGAGAGAAACAAAGGATATCACTATAAATCCTCTAGCTACTATAGATCCTGTAGCCAGGAAAAGGACATTCAGCAGTTACCTTGAACAGCCCTGTTTGTTTGTTTGTTTGTTTATAACAAGGACAGGAGTGAAGAGCCACCTAAGAAAGACAATGGCATATGTAAAACCCAAAACTTTAGAAAGAGAATGTCCCCTTTGAAAAACTACATATGATTTAATAATACTAATGCTATGAGCTGAGTCAGGAGAGTGAGCATGGAGGTGAGCTGGGTAGGTAAATGGGCCACGAAGGGCTAGTGGCCTTCCTTCCTCCCTTTCTCCCCTCCTCCCCTCCCCCCTCCCTTACCCTTCCCTTCCCTGCATCCTTTCTTCTCTTCTTCCTTTCCTCCTCCTTTTTTTCTCACCAGCTTTATTTAGATATAATTGACACATAACATTGTGCAAGTTTAAAGTGTATAAAATGTTGATTTAATACACTTAATGTATTACAAAATGATTACCACCAGAGTTACACCGCCTAATTACTATTTTTATTTTGTGTGGTAAAAACATTTAAGATCTAGTCTCTTAGCCACCTCAAGTATATACCACAGTATTATTAACTGTAATCACTGTGCTGCACATTAGAGGCCCCAGAACTTCTTCATCTTACAACTGGAAGTTTTTACACTTTGATCCATATCTGTCTTTTACCCCAGCCCCTAGACCCTGGTAACCATCATTCCAGTCTGTTTCTATGAGTTTGGCTCTTTTAGATTCTACATATAAGTTATATTATACAGTATTTGCCTTTGTCTCACTTACTCTGCTTAGCATAATGTGCTCAAGGTCTGTGTATGTTGTTGCAAACAGCAGAATGTCCTTTCTCATGGAATAATATTTCATTATATATTTCATTACCATTTCAATAATATTTCATTATATATACATATATAAATATATAAACATTATATATATAAGTATTCCATAATATATTCCATTACACACACAGACAACACATTCCACATCTTTTTTATGCAGTCATCCATTGATGGACACAGGTTATTTCCATATCTGACTACTGTAGATAATGATGCAATAGACACAGGAGTGCAGATATTTCTTTGAGATCTTGTTTTAATTTTCTTTGGATATATACCCAGAAGTGGGATTGCTCGATAAGGTAGTTCAGTGTTTTTTGTTTGTTTGTTTTTTCTAGAACCTCCATACCATTTTCCACAGTGACTGTTCCAATTTACATTCCTGCCAGCAGTGCCAAAGGGTTCCTTCACTTTTTTCCACATCTTTGCCAGCACTTATCTCTTAGGTTTTTGATGATTGCCACTCTAACATGTGTGAGGTGACATCTCATTGTGGTTTTGATTTATATTTACCTTATGATTAGTGAGGTTGAACACATTTCCATGGTCCTGTTGGCTGTATGTCTTCTTTGGGAAAAGGTTTATTCAGTTCCTCTGCCCATTTAAAAAATTGGATTGTTTGTTTTGTTGCTCTTGAGTTGTAAGAGTTCCTTATAAGCTTTGGATATTAACCCTTTTTCAGATACATGGTTTGCAAATATTTTCTTCCATTCTGTAAGCTGCCTTCTTATTTTGTTGATGGTTTCCTTTGTTATGCAGAAGTTTGTTTCTTTTTAATTTGATGTAGTCTGTTTTAATTTGTTGTATAACTTCATACTTTTAAATTTGACAACCACAGTAGACCAATTCCTCAATGATCATAAGCTGCTAAAAGGTAATAAAGATTAAATAGACTATTGGAATAGTCCTATAACCATTAAAGAGATTGAATTTGAAATGTAAAATCAACAGAAAAATCTTCAGGACCAGGAGGTTTTAGTGAGGAATTATGATATTTAAAGAAGAATTAGCACCAATTTTATGCAGTCTTTTACAGAAAGTAGATGTGGCCAGCATGACCTTAATAGCCAAACCAGAAAATGACAGTGTGAAAAGAGAAAACTGAAGATCAATATGTTTCATGAACTTAGACATATAAATCCTTAACCAAGGTATCAGTGAATCAAAGTAATGATGTATAAAAGGAATTATAATCATGATCAAGTAAGATTTATTCCAGGTATGTGAGTCTGGTTTAACAGTCCAAAATCAATCAGTGTAATCTACCATTTAAACAGGGTAAGGAGAAAAAAAAACGTGTAATCATACTAATTGATGTGGAAAAAATATATGACAAAAATCTAATATACATTCATAATGAAAATGGTCAGCAAATTAGAAATAGAGAGCAATTACTTCAACTTGATAGAGTACATACAAAATAACTAAGGCTAATACCATACTTAATGGTAGAAGAATGAATGCTTATCCTAAAATTGGGAACAAGTTAAGGATGTCAATACTCACCAATGTCCAATGTAGAACTAGAGGTTGCAGCTGGCACAATAAAGAAAAAAAAAAGGAAATGAAAGGCACACAGATCAGAAAGGAAGGTATAAAATATTTATTTTCAGGCATGTTGTGTACATAGGAAATCCCAATACCTCAACACAAAACTCTTAGAACAAATAAGTGAGTTCAGCTAGGTCACAGGATACAGGGTCAACATCCCCAAATCGATCACATTTCTATATATTAACAATGAACATGTGGAAACCAAAGTTAAAAACATAGTAACATTCCTTTGTTTTTTGGGAAGTAAATTTACCTTTTGGGTAAATTGGGTACATTGGGAAGTAAACAATTTCCAATTGTTTACTTCCCAAAATATGCATCTATGTGCAAAAAATTATAATAAGCTAAAGAAAAAAGTCAACTAAATAAATGAAGAAACATACCATGTTCATGGATTGGAAGACTCAATATAGTAAAGATGTCAGTTCTTACTGAATTGGTCTATAGGTTTAATGAAATTTAATGGAATTCTTATAGAAGCTTTTTAAAAGACATACACAAGCTTATTCTAAAATTTATGTGGAAGCATGCGGATCCTGGAATTCTAGGGTAAAAGAGCGATAAGAATAAAGTGTGAAGAATCACTCTATTTCAGTAATAAGTCCTATTATACTGCTGAAGTAATCAAGACAGTATGGTATCAGCAGGGTAGACGCATAAATAATGGAACAGAATAAATATCTCAGAAATAGAGTCACACAACTATATTCAGCTGATTTTTGACAAAGGTATGAAGACAACTCGACAGAAGAAAGAAAGTCTTTGAATAATTGTGCTGCAGTAATTGGACATCTATAGACCCCCCCCCAAAAAAATGAACCTTGACCAAAACCTAATTCTTATACAATATTAAACTCAGAGTGGATCAAGGACTTAAATGTAAACATGAAGTCTTAAAACTTTTGGAAAAAGAAGAGAAAGTTTTCAAAATCTAGGAATAAGCAGAATTTTTAGACTGGAGTCCAAAATCACAATCCAAAAAAGGAAGATCTGATAAATTGGATCTCATCAAAATTAAAAAATTTTTGCTCTGCAAAAGAAATCTTAAGAGGATAAAAAGACAAGTATTTAGAACACATAAAGAACTCTCAAAACTCAACAGCAGAAAACAAAAACAATCTAGTTAGAAAATAATCAAAAGCTATGAACAGACATTCCACTGAAGAGGATATCTGGATGCCAGAGAAGCCATTCATAAAAAGATGTTTAACATATGTTTAGCCATCAGAGAAATGCAAACTAAAAATATAATGTCGGTATATACCTCAGAATGGCTAAAGTAAAAGTTAGTGATAACACTAAAGAACATTAATGCTGGCAAGGATGTGGAGAAACTGAATTACTCATACATTGGGTACCAATGATACAGCTCCACTGGAAAACATTTTGACTGTTTCTATAAAAATTTCTGAAAAGTCATGCACTGTCATGTAACCCAACAACTGTACTCTTCAGCATTTATCTCATTTCCACAGACATAAAAATTATGTTCATACAATATCCTATATATACACAAATGCTTATAGCAGCTTTATTTGTAATGGCTCCAAATTGGAAACATCCTAGATATCCTTCAACAGGTGAGTGGTTAAACAAACTGTGGTATGTCCACAGCATGCAGTATTACTCAGCAATAAAAATGAAATTATTGGTAGATATGGTAACCTGGATAAATCTCTAGGGAATTTGACTGAGTGAAAAAAATCTAGCCCTAAAAGTTTACATACTATATGATTCCATTTGTAACAAACATTAGTGACATAACAAAATGGCGGAATGGGAGGGAAGAATCAGTATTCTTCCAGGTGTTTAGGAAGGGAGAAGGGAGACGGGTGTACTTACAAAAGTTAGCACAAATGATCCTTGTCCTGGTAGAATCAGTCCTGTATCTTAATTGGGGGGATAGGTACATGAAATTATACATGTGATAAAATTGTATAGAACTAAATACACATACATGCATGAGTACAAGTAAAAACTGGGAGATTAAGATTGGTGGATTACATCTATGTTGTGATATTGTTCTCACTATAGTTGTTGCAACAGTGGAGGAAACTAGGTACAGGATAAAGGACTCTGTATTACTTTCTCTAACTGCATGTGATTCTGCAGTTACCTCAATAAAAATTTCTGTTGAAAAACATCCCCTTTCACACTTTCACTTAGAAAAAGTTGACCACCTACTGCTTATATCAGATAAAAGTGCTTAAGGTAAGAGCCAAAGACTCACATTTTTACAGAGATGGAGAGGGAACGTAAATGAGGAAGTAAGCAAGGAGAGAAACAAGGACTGGTGAGGTTTGGGCTGAATTACAGAATGCATAGGGTGTAAAAAAAAGCAGCTATCAGTGCCAGCTCACATTTGTCACATGAGAATGGGGCCCAGAGTTGCCACATCTGATTCCCCAGAAAAGGTGAAATCTGCATTTTACATGAAATCTCAATTGATTTGATATATTTTATATTTTTAAATATACGTACACAGAACTGTTGTATACCCTTTACCTAGGTTTTCCAGTTACTTTATCACTCTTTGTCCATCCATCCATGCATCCATCCATCCATCGGTCCATCCCATACACCTATTATCTCTCTAGTATACAAAAAGGACACTCTCCTACAGAGCCACAGTTCATCCATCAAAATCAGTGAATGACCGTCAATCCCATATTATCACCTAATTTATTATGAACCCTGAATTTGCCTGTGATAAAGCTTTTGCTCTGAGAAAGACCCTGTTAAGGGAGGGAAAAGACAAGCTACGGACTGGGAGAAATTATTTTCAACCTATTGTTCACTTGTGTTCTTCAAGGTCCAGGGGCCATTCCACAGTCAGATTTGCATTTAGTTGTCAAGTCCCATTAGCCTCTTTAAAATTGAAGACGTTCTTCAGTCTTTTCTTGTCTTTCATGATCTTCAGAACAGAGGAGTGTTTTGAGTGTTTTGAGTACAGAGCAGTGTTTAATTGTAGAATGTCCCTTGACTTGGGTTTGCCTGATCATCTCTTGTGTTAGCTTCATGTGACCCTCTGTGGCAGGATCTTCCCAGTGTATGATATCAGGACACACATGATTCTGATTTGTGCCTTTACTATGGATGTCAACTTTTATCAATTGGTTATAAAAAGGCTGTCTGCTTGATGGCTCTAGTCCTTAGTTTTAAATTCATAAGTAATCTAAGAAGTATTTTGTGGAGATAGACTTTAAGACTCTGTAAATACCCTATTCCTTCTGCAAAATTTCACCTATTGGTTTTATCAGTTGAAGCTTCTTGTCTAAATTGCTGTTATTTTTTTTAAAGATTTTTATTTATTTATTTATTTGACAGATTACAAGTAGGCAAGAGAGGTAGGCAGGGAGAGAGAGGAGGAAGCAGGCTCTCCACGGAGCAGAGAGCCCGATGTGGGGCTGGATCCCAGGACCCTGGGATCATGACCTGAGCCGAAAGCAGAGGCTTTAACCCACTGAGCCACCCAGGTGCCGAAATTGCTGTTATTCTGATGGTTGCTAAACAGTGATTTTTTTCCCTAATTCCTTCTACACTTACTACTTAGCATTCTGCTCCATGGTAAAAATGTCCCCTTCTCTTCTAATTAATTATCTTTGTATGGACTTAGAGATTTTTATTTCATTCAGTGGGTTATAGAACATAATTATTAGTCCTGGGGCACCTGGGTGGCTCAGTGGATTAAGCCTCTGTTTTCTGCTTGGGTGGTGATCTCAGGGTCCTGGGATCGAGTCCCGAATCAGGATCTCTGCTTAGCGGAGAGCCTGCTTCCCCCTCTCTCTCTGCCTGACTCTCTGCCTACATGTGATCTCTGTCAAATAAATAAATAAAATCTAAAAAGAAAACCCAAACAATAAGTTTGTTTTTTAAAAAGATTTTATTTATTATTTGACAGTTTATTTATTTATTGACTAGTAATAAACTTTTGAAGCACAATTGCACTAAATTTAGCCAATGGGGGAACTACTGGTAGTGACTTCTGTGTCCCCATTATTCTTGGAGAACTTTTTTTTTTTTTAACATTTTTCCACAGAATGTTCTAAGTTCATGTTGTGCTTGCCCTACCCAGCCTTCAAATGAGTTGTTTCTTTAAAGAGTCCTGGGTTTGTTGTCTTCTTAAGTGGAGAATAGCATTTAGAAACAAGGACCTGAGTGCTGGCTATATTCTTTGGTTCTAGGGTATCATGCTTGTAAGTCTTCTAACTGAACAGAATTAACACACATATATTTATGACATACTCTGTGTTTTTTCTCATCTATTTATCTGAAACCATGGCATCTCTAATTACAGTTCAGTATCTCCTGCTTTGGGTCTTCCCTTTGTTCATATTTATATTTCCTTCTTTGAGAGTGATAAATCTGGCTTCCATTATTCCCAATATGTATTTATTTGTGCAATACCTTTAAGGTAACCAGTCTCCTGACAGTGTGGACCATCTCCTCATCTCCTGTGTTGTACCAGTCAAAAGTGTTCTCTGTTCCTTCATTGTGGGCTGATTCACATTGGCCTGCCCTTTTCTCCTCCCCTCTACTCTATGCATGTTGGCCAAGACTCATCAACCACTTGGCATACCCCTTGTGTATTGGTATGCCTGCTAAGAGTTCTCTGTCCTGGCTTTTGGCACTGGACTTCTAAGAGTTCCTCCCCTATCCCCACTAACTTTGTGCACCAGTGGAAATAGCTAAGTTATTAAACGTTGGCATTTAATTCAGTTTCATAATGGAGCCCACAAAAATATCCATGTCTACGGGATGATTCATGGGCTACATTATACTAAATATATAAGCAGTACTACACATATAAGTATACGAAATGATTAACATTATTAATGTCCTAAAGGAAAGGTAGCAGTTAAGATAGTCTGTTAACTTATTGGAGTGTCTTATTTTTAGACTTTAATAGAATGACAGTTATCAATTAAGAAGATGTGGTTTGTTTGTATTGTCCCTAAGGAATTAAAATGTGGTTCCCGCCACCTTCTCAGGAATTCCTTGTAAGAAGTGTAGTAATACATTTCACAGGGTGGTAGAATTGGCCCTAATGATCTTGGCTCCATTGTGGTTGCTGAAGGAAGTCACAGAAGAATTCTCCACACTGGGATGAAGGCTCACTCATGAAGGCACAGGAGCCCTGTGCTAATTACAGGTTTGTTATTCATAGAGCACTTCCCTCCTATTGTCTGGTTTTAATACTTGCACTTAAACTGAGCATTATTTCATGTTCTGTATTTGAGAAAAGAAATCATTTGTTCAGGGCCAGGAGAAGGTGGAAAAGTAAAATGTTTAAGTTGTGTTAAGGTGGAAATAGCAGAACTATTTAAGATCGAAGAGGTCAAACTGTTTGAAATGCAGTTATGATGTTCATGACATTTGTTAATGGTGTGATATTAAGGATGGGATATGGGGCTGATTGCCTTCATATTCAGTTTATTGCCCACTGTTTGATATCTTTTAGCAGAATACAAGGTTTAAATTAGTCAGATTTATCTTTGGGTCCATTATATAACAGACAAGGCTGTCAAGTGGAGAGAAAGCAAGTCTTTTGATGCTTGGTGAAGACCTGTCATAAGTGGACATGGCAGACCAGCAGGACAGAATTCTGGTGACATTTCAGCAAAGAGTGTATAAGGAAAGTTCCTACTGAAAGTTGTGGCTCATGAAACTTCTCCAACAGAGAATGAAGAGTCTGTAGATCAAGAAGACAACAGAGATATGGGGTGGTGATAGGTTTCCATTTCCTTTAATGAAATCAAATAAAGCAAGAGTGATACGTGGAGCAGTATGTTATACTCAGTCCGCACCTGAGAACCTCTCTACCAATAGCTCTATCTGTTCTTCAAAAATATGTCTGACTTCATACCTACATTCTAACTCAGAAAAATCCATGATCTTCTGTCTGGAGTAATTTCCTTAAATTAGTCTTTCAAGAATACGTATTTTCACGACTTAGAGAAAATTCTGCTTGGTTAGTCTTGGTCTTTATTCAATCCTCTGTTTTGTAGGACATGAATTATTTGTAGCTACAAATTGCCTTGGGCTTCTTCTCGCATTCAGAGCATTAAACCTTTCTTTAGTCATACCCTGATTTGATTCCACTGTCCCCTGTAGTATTTGGCCTGTACATTCTATCTGTGATGCAAGTGGCTTTTCTCTGTAGTACCATATTGAGGAGATTGATAGGAATCCAGATGCTCTGGTGTAGTGAAAGGCAGGAAGGAAGCTGGTGGAGTGAATATTGGTGGTTCACATCTAACAATATCATTTAGGGACTGAACTACTTACTTCCAAGCTCTTCTTCCACTTCCATTTCCCCCACTGCAAGTGCTTCCCTATGATTAAATCACCCTTGCCTGACCTGTCATGTCCATGTGTTCCAATCCCACCTTCTCTTACAGTCAAATGACAAGTATTTCCTGCATGAGGTCTTTCCATTCTCCTCAGTCAGCATCTTCCTTTTATTGACTCCTGTAGTACATCTTTTATAGTTCATCTGATAACTCTTGTTCCATTTCTCTTATATGACAGTATATCCGTGTCCTCATTAGATTATGAAATATTTAAAGGAAGACACCCTGTCTTAGTAATTTAAAAAACTTCCATGCCCTTTAGCACCTATTAAGTAGGTACTTAGTAAGTACATGCCTCCTTTTTTTTTTTTAAGATTTTATTTATTTATATGACAGAGAGAGAGATCACAAGGAGGCAGAGAGGCAGGTGGAGAGAGGGAGAGGAGGAAGCAGGCTCCCTGCGGAGCAGAGAGCCCGATGTGGGGCTCGATCCCAGGACTCTGTGATCATGACCTGAGCCGAAGGCAGAGGCTTAACCCACTGAGCCACCCAGGCACCCCAGTACATGCCTCCTTGTCACACATATTCTCTGTCTTTACTTTTTGTCTTAGATATTCCATGCCTCCTCATTCATTCAGTATCAGAGCCCTTCTTCATTGTCATTTACTTTTCCTATTTTATCTTAATTTTTGGCAGCAAAATAGTCCCTGGAGAATGTCTGATATGGCCTGCAATTGATTCCAATCTGGATTATCAAGACTAGAGCAAAGCTTTGGCCCCTCCCTGGAAGGGAGTTCTATGCTAGTTCCATGCTACTTCATAAATATCAGCTGGCACATACATTATTTTCAGTCTTCCAAGAGCCTTGCTCTTTTTGCTAACAAATAGAGCTTGCTCTATTTGCTAACTTAATATAATTAATTTTAATTATGCAGAAGGATGTTTTTCAGTCCTTGAATCCCAGTTATGTTCTCCAATTTTAGGGTTTTTTTTTTTTTTCATGTAGTATATCTTGGAGCAAGCTCACTCTTCACTGATAAGACAGTGTTTTCACCACAAAGCATTAATACATTGAAGTGATACCAGTTAATTGCTTCTGAGAAGCTTAATTGTTGAGTCTTGTTGCTTGAATTTATGGGTTTAAAGTTTAAACTCAGTGACTGCACACTATTCTGTAAAAGAATCTGTGTGTGTCTGCATCTCTTGAAATAAAGTTTCCCTAGAGATACTCCTAGTTCTAGCTAACTTTAAGTTTCTGTGAGAATTCTGTAAAGAGAAGATGGTAAGTAAGGAGCACAATGGTTTGAAAACTTAATTTTATAGTTCTGTATCTTAAGCTGTTTGGGTATACAAATATGTACTTTACTGTTAATCTTTAAAATGTGCATATATAGGGACACTTGGGTGGCTCAGTGGGTTAAAACCTCTGCCTTTGGCTTAGGTCATGATCTCAGGGTCCTGGGATCGAGCCCCGCATCAGGCTGTCTGCTCAGCGGGGAGCCTCCTCCCCCGCCTCTCTCTGCCTGCCTCTCTGCCTACTTGTGATTGCTGTCAAATAAATAAATAAAATCTTAAAAAAAAAGAACACAACCCGTGTAACCATAAAGTGTAAAATGTGCATATACAAAAAACCCCCCAAAACAAAGATCATCTTATTGTGCAAATATTTTCCAAAACTTAAAATGTTTCCTCTTAATATCAACTTTCAAGGAATTTTGTAGGTTGATAGATGCATGTTTGGAACAATAATATGTAATTGTTTAGACATCCATCTGCCTTACATTTATTAAGTGTCTTCTTCTTGCCAGGAATATATCTAGGTCTTTGGGAAACTTCAGTGAAGACAAAGATCACTTCGATTGTGGATCTCATATTCCAAAACATAGAAGCAGACAATAAGCCAAACATCATAAATAAGATTACAGGGCACCTGGGTGGCTCAGTGAGTGGAGTGGCTGACTTTTGGTTTCAGCTCAGGTCATAATCGCATGGTCGTGGGATTGAGCCCTGCATCAGTCTCTGTGCTCAGCACAGAATCTCTGTACTCAGCTTGAGGTTCTGTCCCTGCCTTACCCTTTGCCCCTCTCCCATTTCCCCATTCACTCTCTCTCAAATAAATAAATAAATAAAATCTTTAAAAAATAAATAAACACGTAACATTGTTATCTAGAAAATGATGAGAATTATAAAGAGAAAAACAAGTTTTTTTGTGTATAAGTAGAGAATACATAGAGCAAGGTGAAGGGTATCAGAAAGCTTGGAAACAGCAAGTTTCAAGTTTTGCTTTAAAGGGGAGCAAGTAAATAAAACTGTAGTTTGGGGGAGGACATTGGGTCAAGAGAACATTTTTCTTAAGATGGCAAAAATATGTGTATATTAATGGGACTCATTTAGTATAGCAGGAAAATTCAGTGAATCGCAGAGAAAGGGAAGAACAGCTGACTCATGTCCTTGAGTATGCAGGAAGACATAGGATCTTGTACACAGGTGGAGGGACTGCCAGGGGTACCTCATCAAAGGTAGTAGGCAACAGGCAAGATAGAACTTCCTGTGGACAAGTGTATATTGAAAGCATTTCTTGGCTGACCCAACACATAATGATTGATGTGTGCCGTGCACAAAGCAATGGAAGCAGAATGATAACCATGTCAGTCATCGTTCTTGTCTTTGTCAAGCTGGTGTTCTAGGGTGCAAAATCATCCTTCTTTTTAAGCAGTTAAAGTAGTGGAAAAAGACACAGGATTGTGAAAAAATATAGATACCCATGATGCATTTGGGTATCCTAGTTTCACCACTTAACATTACCACACAAGTTTACTCTCACTTCAGTTGGTATTCTGAGAAAAAATGATTTCTACACCTTCCCACAGTCTCATTTCCAGCTAGACTCCCTAGCTTGATGGGTGTCTGTCAGTTGTTGCTGCAAAGGTTCTTACTCTAGTGCGAATCACAGTGTGCTAAATATCCATGAAATGGTTATGTGCTCAGCTATGAGACTCTTAGTTTAACTGATTTAGTACATTCATTGTATGGCAAAGAGCAAGGGAATATAATCCTGGCCACTAAGCCCCTAGTTAAGACTGTCAGCTTCCTTGGTAATATTATTTTAATGGAATAGATGGGTTTGTGTGTATAGTCTCGATTTAGAGTCCTTTCTTGATAAGTATAACCCACTATGATTGCCAATCCAATTGACTTCTGTGGAAGGGAACAGAGAGTTGAAACATGTAGGTGTCAAAAGAATAGATTGGCCTTTGCTCTACAAATTCTCCTATATTTTTCTATAGTCTCTCTTTTATTTTCTGATACATCCATTCATCCTCCACTATTTTGCTCATTGGCTTTTAAAGAGCAAGACGAGTTTATCTGCTTCCTGTGACTGTTCAGGTGTTGCTGCCCATAGTGCTAGAGGGAAGAAAGAAAACAAAAACATGCATTGGAAAACTGGTCGGTCTTTTATCCTCTTTACTCTTACTTGTCTTATTACATCTATAAGAATATCTCTTCAGGTATGGTGTAGTATATAAATAAAAAGCTTTAGTTGAAATCTCACCAAAATGTGCCCTAACTACAGACGATCCAGGTTTCAGTTCGTGCCACTCCCTGTGGTGCCTGGTGCCAGTTAAGAAATCTCTTCCAGAGGAAGCTCTTTGTGTTATCATTCTGATGGTTTCCTTTCATGTATCCTGTGCTATTAGCTTTAACTGTATTTTCCCTTACTACATTAATTAATCGTGCGAATGGGGGAGGGTTTTGTATCCCATTAATCAGCCTTCAGTTAGAGACCAATTCTGTATGTCTTCCACTTCCCGTTGTGAAATAAGCTTGTTATCTAGTTTGGTTGCTCCTCTCCGAATGATGCCCAGATTGATTGCATCATTGTATAATGGGATTCAGAGAATAAGGCACATCTCTCATCTGAGCCCAGGAAGACAGGAAGGCTGTCTGAAGTGGTCGTGAAAATCTGCCTGGATGTGGTGCAGTTGATTTTCAGGTTTGCATCAGTATCATTTGCTCTCATTGTCTGTGATTCTCTCTCATAAGTCATCCTGTACCCCCATGCAGACTGCATTGGGGTTGCAGTCTATCTGACGGAGGCATTGGAAGGGATGTCTGATGCTGATGGACTGAAACCCAGAGCCACCGGGTTTTTTTTTTTTAACTGTCTTTTTAACTGTCTTTTTGGCCATCTTACAATAGCTACATCAACACACTGAGTGTCAATTACACCATAGATATAGTGACAGACTACATTAGAGGTTCCCAAATAACTGTCAGAATCACCTGGAGGCCTTATAACAATACTGACTCCTGGCTCCCCATCTGGACTTCCGCACCATCAGATGGTAGTAACAACCTGTGTGCATGCCTGAGATCATACCAGTATAGTAAAGGCAGTGGCTTCCTTAATTGCACATCTATTTGAATATGTCCTTAACCTAGACAGCTATAAGAATCTTCTAAGGAGCTTGAAGAATTGACATATTTCCAAAGCACATCTGGGTGGCTTAGGTAAAACAGTGATGAGGTGTTTCTATTATGAAGACTTCCCACAAGTAGGCTTAGATATCCATAAAGTGTTTTGCACAAAACCCCGTCTCACTTGATTCTCCTGGAAGTCCACAGTTTTAATTCTGCTTTGTGTATTAGAAAACTGAATATGTGTCACAAAAGCTTCCATTTTGAGCATGAACCTGATGATTCTTTTGGCCATTGCTGTTCATGCTTGTCTTATTTCCTTACAGTTATTTATCATAGTGACTTGATTTTTCTCATATCCGATGCTATGTTAAGTCGCTCTTACATATCTGTGTAAATTATTCCTATGCATTTTAAGTTACTCTATTATTGCAACATTTAAAGCTATCACAAAAATCTTTCTGAAAAATAAAATTATGTATTTGAAACTTAGGAGTACAAATAAAGGCAGCATTCTAAATTCCCAAGTAGCTTGTTTTGGGGAGGTTTTGCATATTCCTCATGAAGATACTCCTTTGTAATACAATATGTAGCAAAACTTAGGTCAGTCAAACATCTATGAAACACCTACTCTTTGTAATTTCTCTTTCTCTCTTTCTCTCTCTTTTTAAAGATTTTATTTATTTATTTGACAGAGAGACAATGAGAGCAGGAACACAAGTAGGGGAAATGGGAGAAGTAGGCTTCCCAATGAGCAGGGAGCCCAATGTGGGGCTCGATCCCAGGACCTGGGATCATGACCTAAGCCAAAGGGAGACCCTTAACGACTGAGCCACCCAGGAGCCCCTGTAGTTCCTCTTGAAAATATTTTGTAGAATAATCATAGTAATATAATGACATCAGCTTTTATGGAATGCGTACTGTGTGCCTGGCTCTCTGCTGATATTTTCCATGGACTATCTCCCTTGACCTTCATGATAGCTCTTGGAAGTAAGTACTATTATTTTACTGATGTGATGAGGAATCCTAGGCCTAGAGAAGTTAGATGGTTTGCTCAAGGTTGCAGTCAAAAGTAGTAGAACTCAGATTTTAAAGCTGGGCAGTGTAGTCCCAGAAATCACCCATCTAACCCTGTGCTACATGAACCCCATAGAATATACTCTGGGAATTGTGAGCTTTTGAGCAAAACAAGTGAACAGTTGGTATTTTAATTTCAAGATTAGGACTATATCATGAGAACAGAGAAAACAGTGTCTTGCGTTAAACTGTTGTCACTGATCAACAGCTGATTCTTTGTGGACAGCCTCATTCATCCTCAGCTGTTATCCATGCATTTGTAGGCTGGGGACACAGAGGTGGTGGAGGCCAGTGAGGCACATGGGCTCTGGAGGCAGATTATGGAGTCTGAATCACGCAGACTCCCCAGGCTCTGGTACTGGCTTCCTGTCTACCAGCAGTAGGATCTTTGGGCAAGTTGCTCAGCCTCTGCATCTCAGTCTTCTCTTTGGTGAAAGTGTGCTGACTTCAGGGAGTTAATTTGAGGATCATGATTTAATCGGGCTGTGGCCCTTGGGACAGCATCTGGAACAAAGGGACCACTCAGTAAGTGTTAGACTTTGGGATCATGTTGCTGAACTATGAACTTGCTTTGAGAATATCATCACGGGCTGAATTGTGTACCCCTAAATTTATATATTGAAGTCCAGGACACTTCAGAGTTGTAACTATATTTGTAGACTGGGACATTAGAGAGGTAGTTAAGATTAAATGAGATCAGGGTGCCTGGGTGGCTCAGTGGGTTAAAGCCTCTGCCTTCGGCTCAGGTCATGATCCCAGGGTCCTGGGATCGAGCCCCGCATCGGGTGCTCTGCTCAGCAGGGAGCCTGCTTCCCCCCTCTCTATCTGCCTGTCTCTTTGCCTACTTGTGATCTCTGCCTGTCAAAATAAATAAATAAAATATTAAAAAAAAAAGATTAAATGAGATCATCTGGGTGGGTCCTATTCCAGTATGATGGATGTCTTTACAAGGCGCAGGACAGACACCAAGAATACCTGCAAAGAAAGGCCACCTGCCTGCAAGCCAAGGAGTGAGGCCTCAGGAGAAGCCAAACCTGCCAATTCCTTGGTCTTGGACTTTCAGCTGCCAGAACTGTGAAGAAATAAACTTCTATTGTTAATACATGCAGTTTGTGGTATTTTGTTATGGTAGCTCTAAAAAAAAATACATCATAAATGGAGTTTCAGGAACATTTTGCATATTATACTGTGACTAGCATAATGATTGACAGGGCACCCCCTTTCCTCTCATTAATACATCTCATTAATAACTTGACAGAGCAGTTGCTTTTCTCATACTTTTACAGCCTGTCCAGTTTGGTCACAATGCAACATCGTAGACATCCACACCCACAGAAAGGGACATTGAACAATAAGCCATTGTTGGGATGGGAGTCCCGTGGAGTTTCCCTGAATTTCTGTGTTGATATCCTCTCCACTATATTAAATACTGAGCTCTAGGTATTAAGGCCAAGGTTTAAAAAATGTTTATATAATACTCCTAAAGCACCTTATGAGTCACATGTACATACTCACACATGTGCATACATGTACAGAAAAAAAATGGGACAGCTTTTCAGGGATCACAAACTCAATTGCCTAACAGCAATAAAGCGTATCTTCACATTATATCCAACATGAATGTGGTGGCTTTAATAGTTCTAACTAGACACTTATGTCCCCTTACACACATGGGTTAGCTTACTGTAAGACCAGAATAGAGATCTACATGAACTCGAGATAGTTGGCTTAAGGGAATTCTATGGAAAATTTGTATATGGAATTACTAGTAGCTAGATTATTGGTTTTGTTTTGTTGAAAGGTAAAGAATATATTTGATTTGTTTTTCAGATTGTAAATATTCTTGGAATTGCTGACAAGGGGAGTTGGAAATTGGGCCAGGAATCTGGGATGAGATTGTGGAAGCTGAGATGTTCTCTGCTGTCTGTCACATGTTCCTGTACCCTCTTACCCTCCACTGCCATCAGTGCAGATTTCAAAGCCCATTTAGATTTCCTCTCTCTTTTAAATCTTTTGCATTAATATCTGCCAAAAGAAAAAAAAATTGAAATGGAGAAATTTTTCTATCAAGTCAATGTTAGGTTCTTTTTTTTTTTTTTTTTTTAGATTTTATTTATTTATTTGAGAGAGAGGCAGTGAGAGAGAGCATGAGTGAGGAGAAGGTCAGAAGGAGAAGCAGACTCCCCGTGGAGCTGGGAGCCCGATGCGGGACTCGATCCCGGGTCTCCGGGATCATGACCTGAGCCGAAGGCAGTCGTCCAACCAACTGAGCCACCCAGGCGTCCCCAATGTTAGGTTCTTAATGATGGCTCCTGTTAACTACAAAGAGCTTAAAGCAAGGAAACAAAAATGTAAATTTTAGAGACCCTCCTGCATTAACCTTTGAAAATCTGTCATCTTCCAGTATAAGTACATCTGACTTGTCATAGGGAAAGAGCTCTGTTTCTTCACAGACCAAGAGTGCCTTTAGTGTTCAGTGCCTTAGTGTTATCTTTAATCATAAGTGGATTCAGATTAGTCATCTGTTAATCAAGGTGATGATTATGGCCTTACTAAACCTCATCTCCTTGATAATCTAATTTTCTTCTAAGCTTCAAAAATGATAAGAAATCTTATTAGCATTGCTTTTAAGATTGAGTTAACCTGTCTGAACTCTGAGAAATTGGGCCAATTTTAACTTGATAATATTACTTAGCCTTTTCATGAGAAAAATGTCAGGAAAGGCCAAAAATAATAATGTAACTATGGGAACTTCTATAGGCTCATGATCACAGATGAGATGACAGGACTTACCTTTGTGAAATCATAACTTTGTGATATTATATCTCTTCAGATCCAACTCTTATATGTCAGTACTGTTGGCTTTCCTTCTGAGCATCAGATCACAGTTTCTGAGAGCCAAGTTAAAATATTTCTGTAATGTATGTGGTGTCTTCTTTCTCCTGTCCATCCTTTCTTTTTATGACAAAAGTTACCTGTAAATGTAAATTAGTACTACACTCACAACATTTTAACAAGTCAACTCAGAAAGCCCTTGGTTGTTTAATAGGTAATGAAAGCCTATTGTTTAAGGTATTTGGCTAGATTTGCATAACCTTAGGAGTAATATCCACTGGATTTGGTTTTGCAAGCACAGTCAGGGCCATAGTGGTTCACACCCTTGCCCAGGGGTATCATATACATGGTGGTATGTGGGCATGCCCTTGAATTTTCAGTAATTGCTGCCCTGACTGTAGTTCCTTAGAAATTATTCATTCGTTCTATGCATTGTATCTACAATTCAATCAAATTAATGCCTCAACTGCGGCTTCTTTCTTTTGGGCAGAAGTAACAGGGTTAAACGTAAGCTAACAAAATTATACCTCTTTATGGCTTCTGAAGTTCTAGGCGTAAGTAAGTATTAACAAATATTGATATATTTTTAATGCTTCAGAATTTAGCATATCTAAACAATAAACAGCCTGAGTCATTCATCACCAAATGTCATTCACCACAGCTAAATACTGCCTTGTTTTTAAGCCCAATGCCTTACAGGATTTTGAGACACTTCTGAGTTTTGGAGTCTGTGGTAGTTCTTCTTACTAGGGACTTGGCTCACTTTGAAGGAAACATATTTAAAAGTCATCTGTTCACTTATCAGAGTGCAGTAGGAAACTTTGATGCAGTAATGGCCCTTTGATACTATCTAGGTTAAATCTTTGTTTGAAGAATGGGGCTGTCCAAGGTGCTGAAGAGAGACTTTAGATGAAATCTATCCAGGAGCAGCATGTCTGGGACCACCCCCCCCCCCGCCTCCCCCATCTACCCCAAGACATATATACAAATAATTAAGGAATTGGTTCTACTGAGGACCAATCTGATGTCAAACAATTTGAAAACAGGTTTAATTAATATAGAATGTTATTTCTTTGTATTGAGTAAGACAGATATCTGAAACCTTCCGTGTTTGTGTGCCTGCAGTGTTCTTTCTCTAACTATTTAATTAGATTTTAAGTTTCACTCTAATCCTCTGGGGAGGATGTGGCTCTCCCGAGTAGTGCTTACAGAAGGAATGGAAGAAAGCAACAGCTTTAAAATACCACTCAGCAAAGGAATAAAGAGGTTTTTTTTGACTAGAGGCAGTGATTCTCAGACCTTTGTAAGGTTTTAAAACCATGTGTACTTTTTGCATGCCTGTTGATTTTTTATTATCTCCATGATGAAACCCAAAATGACCCTGTCTTGTTTTCCAGGACAGCTGGGAAGCAGGGAACTAGGGAGACTCTTTCCTTCTCCATAGCCTTACAAGAGTGTGATACCCAAGGGAGTGTGTGGGTAGAAGTAGCTTTAATGAGAAAGGAAAAGCAGGCCGACTCCCTTGGGTTGTGTGGGAAGAAAGTGAGGGCCGGCATTGTCTGGGCTGGAGAAGCAGCAGCTTCTGACACTGATAAATGATTCAGTTGAAAAAATAAATGAAGAACCTCCAGCACCAGAGCCACATTATTATCCTATATGCCAGGGAAAGGAATGTTGTAGGAGAGAATCCTTCTTAGATCTTGTCTGAGGAGGAGTATTAGTTGGCAATCAGACAACTTAATTATAATAGAATCACTTGGCTTCATCTTGCCTTAAGCCCTGGGGATAATGTGCCCAGAAGTTAGAGTAATAATTTCATTTTACCTTATAGAGTACAACATAAAGGATTCAAAGGGAGAACATACTCATATAGTTGTAGATGGTATAATTTTGAATCTGTTTTCTGTGCAATACATAATTCAAGCCTGAATTACTGAAATGGTAATTTTCAGAGGAATATGGAACAAATTTCAGATGCAGTGAAATCTGAGCTTTGGTATAAAAATTTATTTCTAATTTAAAACCTCTTTGTGATTCACATAGAATAATGATGTTAAGAAAATTTTATTAGGCAGTTGGCTCTATAGAAGAACTACTTTGTGGCATATTATAGGTGAGAAATTTCTCTCCAGAGCCTTTTAACTTTTTGATTCAGGCAGAATTTTATTCTGTCAAGGTGGTTATTACCAAATGATTTGTGAACCTTAATAATCATGAAGAAAAATTAAGTATTTTAATAATTGGAAAAAGAAGAAAGTTATTTAAATTAGACTTTGAGTTTATCTGCTTAAATTGAACTCATCTGTTTAAGCCATTATTGTCTAATTTGAACCTTCTGCCCCTCTTAGATGCCTAAAAAATTTCTTCTGGGATTCTTATTTCATTTAAAAAAAATGTTCATTGTTTCCCTTGGACTAGGGGAATGCAGTGTCTGGAGTGAAGCCTGAATTTATTTCATGCTCTCTCTTTTCTCTTTTTCAGAAAGAAAAGGCAATTGTGGGATTAGTTTGACATGCTTTATTTCTTAAACATTTGGGAAAAGAGTATCCTTCCCCACTACTCTTTTGAGATTTCCTGAAACCCTGACTGATCATGGTGACTCATAACCAGCTGGCTTTGTATGGCTTTCTGGGGGGAAAGCAGACTCCTAAGTGAAAGACAAGCTCTGCCTAGCTCAGTGCCTTGCACACTAACTGGGAAGGACCATGAAGGGTGGGACAGTAGAGCTCTGAAGTGGACAGCTGAAAACAGGGGATGTTTGTACAGTTCTGCATTTAATCTCTGTGTATGTCTTCTTTGTACATCATAACAGATGGCTTAGTGGTTTAAAAGAATGGTTTCTTCTCCGTTTGCTCCCCTCCACCCTCAGTAAACTGATGTTCCAGAGAGATTCTTTAGGTGTATTTTGTGGCTCTCTGTGCTGTAGACAGACCATTAAGTACCCCCAAGGTGGACACTTACCCATTTTGAGAAGTGAGGTCTTAGGGGATTCAGAGCCTCTAATTGCACCTCTTAGGGCTGTAGGCTTTAGATTGATCTGGGTCTAGATCTGTCCAGGTAAGTCACACATCTGATTGTGGGTATTCTCTCTAAATTAAATGCCATCTATTAGCATGCAGGATCCTGGACCCCGATTCTTCTCTCTGTGTACCATTTACCTCTTTCTATCGCTTGACCAGCATGAGGGCTTCTATTTGCTAAACCGTCCACTTTGTCTTTAATTCTTCCAACTGGATTTAGCTTCTGAAATGTTTCTGTCAATGCCTTTGGTGCTTTTCTGCTAACTCTATTGCCTTTTTTTTTCCTGTTAGATTTCAGCCTTCTCCATCTCTCAGCATTTCCAGTATTGATGGTGAACCATTTTCTCAGGCCATTTAGGGCAGGGGATGCTTTGGCAGCAGCATGTCAGTGGCTTTTGGCCAGAGAGGTTGATTTCTCACTCGTGAAACTATGAACAGCAGCTGTGCTCCACATTCTCTCCACTCCATGATTCCGGCGGGAGAAGCAACCCGCATCTGGGGCATTATAGGATACAGGGTAGAGGGGAAAGAAATGAGAGGACTGCATGATGGCTTCTTACCGCTCAGGAGTGGGGGCGTGGCACTCCCACTCTCATTTCATTGGCCAAGGTTGATGTTGATGGACAGGAAGTGTAGTCCTTCCCCAGATCAGATCGGGTCACGGGGGTGTGGGGCAGAGTAGATTTAACAATGATACAGCCTCCCACAGCCTTATACTTTAGCTTAGATACTCGGAACCAGACACAGTCCCTGCTCACATCACAGATCTTAAGTATGGGGAAGATGTACTTCTTTCTTTCCCAAATGCTTTTTGTGGTGGTATGGACCCGGGTTTAACTCCACCCGTTTCTTTGTATCCTTTTCATCCTCTACATTTACCCAAGTGTTGTTCTATTCATTCTCCTCATCCTTTCCCTACAGTTTTCCACTTCACATGGATGCTCCAGAAATCCAGAATATTTTGTTTTGTTTTTTGTTTGTTTGTTTGTTTTTTGTTTTCTTTTAAATCTAGCTTGTGGTAGTTAGCCTTAACATATTTCTGGGTAGTACAGCAAAACAAGAGAAATGTAGAATTTTGATTTTAAACCATGTGGAGACATTCTATATACTAGATCATGTAGAAAAATAGTCTCATCCAGAAGTCCTTTTGAGGTCTAGTCATAGTCTTAAACACTCCTTTTCAGAGTTTTTTTTTTTTTATTAATCACTATCTATCTTTAAATGTGGTGAGCATTTCCTTTACTTTGTACCCCTGAATACTTGAAATGGTTATTGCAGAGCTAAATGTAACCTGCTTTGCAATGCACTTTTTATTTCAATACTTCAGTTGCTCTACTAGATTGCAATTTATTAAAGGCAGTAGGGTTTTTTTTCCCCTTCATACCTACCCCCTTTTTTTGCTCAATGCTAACACATGCTTGTTGAATTGAATAGGACTATTATAGTTGCTATTTCATTAATTACCAAAGTGGAGTCCTTCTGTGTGCTAGCTACCTGCAAGTTTATTAAATGATTGTGCAGTTAAAATGTATATTTTAAAAATGTTTCTAATTGCCCTAGTACCTACCCTTTCTGAGCCCACTGGATTTAGTATCTACTCTCCACAAGGGGGGTTCTTTGCCTGAGACCTTTCTCTGGTACCCCCCAGGAGCAGCCCTCAACCTGATGGCTAATCTAATTGGAGTTGATGAGTGAATGCCCCAGTTCCCTTGCTCTCCAGTTATCTAAAGGGGGTCTGACACTTTCTCCCAGAGCTCCCCACTGTGTACAGACTGAGGCTGGGCTGCCCACCCTGGTAACTTGCTTATCATGTACCATGCGTTGGTGCTCATCCCCTGCCTGCCTCATTTCTCCACTGCTGTCGATCTCATTTTAGTCTCAGAGTTTCTAAGTCTAATCCAAACCAAAACAAAGATTTTATGTCAAAATTTATCATTTTCGAGTTTCTCTATTTTGGTGATGCCAAATAATAATATCACACATAACCACAAATGTAGTTTAAAGATTTCTAGTGGCCACATTTTATAAAGTAGAAAGAGTGAAATTCATTTTAATAATACAGTTTATTTAACTCAGTGATGAGGGAGCAGAAGGCTAGTTGAAGGCAAAGCATAAGCTGACACCCTACAACTTCCCCTCCCCCCCTACTCCTGGCTGGGATATATGGGATATTCTTCTAGGAAGCTCCCCACTGTCTTCCTGTTATTGCTTTGCTAGAGGGAAATACAACCCTAACTTGAGAAGGCAAGGTCTCTGGGACCTTGTAGGTCCTCTTTAGCATATGGAAGTTCTTTTGAAAACCTCCCTTTTTCTTTATCTCCTCCAACCCCTTCGTATATAATCAGTTGCTCCTCACAACCCCAGTGCAGTTTTTTCTGTCCATGGGTCCTATCCCTGTGCTTTAATAAACCACCATTTTGCACTAGAGATGTCTCAAGAATTCATTCTTGGCCATTGACAGCAGACCTCACCCCACTGAACCTCATCTATATTCCAAAACCACATCATTAGTATATCCCAAGTATTATCATATTAACATGTAATCAATATAAAACTTAGATTTTTTGGAACCAAGTCTCTGAAATCTGGTATTTTACACTTACAGCACATCTCCATTTGGACAAGCCACGTTGCAGGCACTCAGCCACGTATAGCTAGTAGCTACCATATTGAACAGTGGTGATCAATTTCCAACTGTTCTATTCCATGTATCAACATTTAGGGACTTACTGGCTCGTGAATGTATAGCAGGCTCTCCGGTGGGTCATTTTCCATTCTCAGCAAAATCTTACTTACCTTTACTTTTAAGTTGAATAAAATCTCTATAAATGTTTACATGGATGGGTGCCTTATTTAGTCTGTGTGTACATATTTATGTATTTTCAAGAAAGAGCCTCTGGTAATAATAACTTTGAGACTTACTGCCTTTCACGTGTTTCCTTGCAAAATATAGACAAGATTCTTAGCATCTCTGTGTTTGTGTCTTTCAGGCAGAGGGTACCAGGCTTCAGCGAGAACTCCGGGGCTATTTAGCAGCTATCAAAGGTAATGTGTGTGAGTTGTTTGCTGTGTGTTAAGTTACCAGGCACAGATTGTTCTTGAAATTCACGAGTGGCGGGATTAAGTGTTAATTACAAATCAATTCGGTTTTCTGGCAAGATGCACTGGAGCACAGGTGTTCATTCCACCCACTCCCAAATTCCCATTGAAATGATAATTAGAATACACAAGGAAAAAATGTCTACTGTTATGCTGGTAACGAGGAATAAGTGCCTCCCACATCAGAGATTTCTAGGAAGGTGTGAGATAGAGCGAGCTTGATACCTTGTTTCAGAAAAGCTGCAGCTGGTTTATATCCTAAGGGAGAGCATATCCCAAGTGTAGACCACTCACAGACTCACACTTCAGCTAGATTCACACAGATTTACACTTCAGCTAGAGCTGAAGGCGCAAGATACCACGGCAGAGGCAGTTGGAGGGTTGTCAGAAATCATGGCCCTGGACCACCTGTGACTTACAGGGATCAGCTGCACTTGCAGCCCTGTCACTGGATGGAGACAGAGGGGCTGTGACATTGGTTCCTGGCCTCAGCCATGCAAGGCAAAGAAATGAGGTGGGTGGTAGAGGATAGGAGAGGGTAATCAGGAGGTGTGCTCGGTTCTTGCCTGCTGCTCTTCCTTATAGAGCTGCCTGCACTGAGGTGGACCCAGGTGCAACCATGGGTGTGATAGATCACAAGGCAGACTTTGAGATTAGTGGGAAGAGAATGGATCATCTGCAGGGGTCTTTTTTTTTTTTTTCTCCATTCTGCCTCTTTTATTTACATGTTTCATTTTCTGCAAAGGGTCTTGTGTCAACTTGCAAAACATCTAGAAAAAAGTAAGGTTCTCAAGCTCATACTCTACTCCCCCCTTCTCAATTACAGATCTAGTAAAGAGTTAAATATATATACAAAGACGTGCCCTAAAGCACTAGAATAAAATATAGTAGACTTAGTCTCTAATTCTGGATGATGAGGTCTTTTCAAGGCCAACCCAAAAGACAGATATCATAAAGGGAAAGATCGAGAGATTTGACCTCATAAATATATCAAACTCATGTATATGTTTAAAAAATCATTTTGACAACATATTTAATGAAAGTGAGCTCAGTAAGATGCTAAATGAATATCAGTTGATGAAAAGAAAAAAATAGAACATATAAAGAAGGGACACCTGGGTGGCTCAGTTGGTTGGACGACTGCCTTTGGCTCAGGTCATGATCCCGGAGTTCCCGGACCTAGTCCGCATCGGGCTCCCAGCTCCACGGGGAGTCTGCTTCTCCCTCTGACCTTCTCCTCACTCATGCTCTCTCTCACTGTCTCTCTCTCATATAAATAAATAAAATCTTTAAAAAAAAAAAAAAGAACATATGAAGAAAAAATTTAGTCAGAGAAGAACCGGAAGATGGGTATTAAGTGTGAAAAAATAGTTTCAAGTTTCAAAAACAGTTTTACTTGTCCTCATGGATGGATAATCAAAGAATATTAAATAAAATCAAAAGGGAGATACTGTCATTTTTCTTCCAAATGTTCAAAGACATTAAAATGAAAAAGACCAAACTGCATAGCACTGAAAAAGCTGTGGGGAGCAGACCCCTTTTATATACTGCTGCTAAGACAGCTTCCCTGGAGAGCAATTTGGCAAAAGCCTCTAAATGACTATATTTGGGGGGGGGGGGAAATGGGGCATCCCATTAGATACAGCAGTTCCAGTTCCAAGAACTTACTCTAGTCATCTCATTGTGGGTGTGTGAAATTGTTTCAAAAATAGTGATAAGTAATGAAATCATAATCTTAAGAATAAAAAAATTTTAGTCATAAAAATAAAGCGTTAGTGAAATTGATTTATAAACTAAACTACACTTAAACTCATATAGGACAAGCATATAATTTTAACTCTCATGACAACTCTGAGGTAGGTTCTTGCATCGTCTTCATGTTATAGATGAGAAAGTTGAGGTGCAGAGAGGTTAAATAACTTGTTCAAGGTCATGAACTAATAAACAGCATGGCCAGGATACATACCCTGGTCCACATGTCTCCTAAGGCTTTGCTTTTTTTATAAATTCAAGTATAATTAACATACAGTGTTATATTAGTTTTAACTGTACAATACAGTTATTCAATGATTCTATATATTACTCAGTGCTTACCACGATAAGTGAACTCCTTTTTTTTTTTTTTTAAAGATTTTATTTATTTATTTGAGAGAGAGAGACAGTGAAAGAGAGCATGAGAGGTGAGAAGGTCAGAGGGAGAAGCAGACTCCCCGTGGAGCTGGGAGCCCAATGTGGGACTCGATCCCGGGACTCCAGGATTGTGACCTGAGCTGAAGGCAGTCGCTTAACCAACTGAGCCACCCAGGTGCCCCGATAAGTGAACTCTTAATCCCATTCATCTCTTTCCCCCATCCCCCCGCCCAAATCCTCTCTGGCAACCACCAGTTTTTTCTGTGTTTAACAGTCTGGTTTTTGTCTCTTTTTTCCCCCTTTGTTCATTTGTTTTATTTCTAACTTCCATATATAAGTGGAATCGTATTTGTCTTTCTCTGTCTGACTTATTTCACTTAACACCCACTAGGTCCATCCTTGTTGTGGCCTTTGCTTTTTTTAATATGTATTTTTTAAAATTTAATTTATTTGTTAGAGAGAGAGAGAGCACAAGTAGGGGGAGCAGCAGGCAGAGGGAGAAGCAAGCTCTTCACCAAGCAAGGAGCCTGAAACTGGGATCATGACCCAAGCTGAAGGCAGATGCTAAACTGACTGAGTACCCAGGCGCCCCAAGTACAGGATTTTTTTTTTAAAGATTTATTTATTGAGGTACCTGGGTAGCTCAGTTGGTTAAGCATCTGCCTTTGACTCAGATCATGATCCCGGAGTCCTGGGACTGAGCCCTGCAATGGGGTTCCCTGCTCAGCGGGGAGTCTACTTCTCCCTCTGCCTCTACCTGCCACTCTGCCTACTTGTGCTCTCTCTTTGTCAAGTAAATAAATAAAATCTTAAAAAAAATTTATTTATCTGACAGAGCATGCACATGAGTGGAGGGAGGGGCAGAGGGAGAAGAAGAGACTCTCAAGCAGACTCCCCATTGAGTGTGGAGCCTAACATGGGGCTCGATCCCAGGACTCTTATATCATGACCTGAGCTGAAATCAAGAGCCAGCCGCCTCACAGACTGAGCCACCCGGATGCCCCCACAGGATTTTCTTTATGTTGGCTGATTTTTTTTTTCAATGTTGGCTGCTTTTTTTTTGATGTGGATAAATTTGTTGAATGAATGAGTGAATTCAGTCTCCTTCTCAAGTCTCTGTATTTTGGTCAATTTTACATCCTTAGTAGGAAGATTGCTGTTTTAAACCTTTAAGACTGGAATAATTCTTTTCCTTACTTGGGTCTAGGAGAATACGCCAAGTGAAGAGTTAGTTCCAGAGGGACACTGGGGTAGCATCAAAGCAGCCTTTCAATGTTGCAGATTGTCTCCTGCTTCAACTTCTAACGGACACATTCCCATATGAAGGAGAAAGGACCTTCCAGGAACTCTTCCCCAACACGTTCTGTTAACAAATCATACTCCATAAAAGGGACCTATGGCTAAATTACTCCGGTCAGAGCTGGTTGGAATGAATTTTCTAACAGAGCATAATTACTACAGGGCCCTTAATATGTTAATATAATCTCCAGAAGCTCTATGGGTGGCCAGCATTTACCAGATATTTGACGGTGCAATGCTTGTCTCTTCTCAAAGTCATACCAAGAATTAGAGTTCCTTGGAGCACATTTTTGGGTTTTGAGGAACACAAGGAAAGACAGGGGTAGGCATTAAATAAATCATAATTTGGATTTTCAAAGGTTTTTCATGGTCAGTTTTTCTGGCTTTCACAAAAAAAAAGAATACTAGCTAACTAATTGTACTGTAATGCAGGCAGCATTATGGAGGAAGGAGATCTGGCCCTAGAGTGATGGCCCCTGGGTCTGGCCCCAGGGGCAGTGGTAGGAAGATCACCAAGCTCTCAGCTACCTTGGGCTCCTCATCCATAAAGTGCTCCAGGTGCTCTCAGAAGACGTCCAAATCTCTACCACTAGGACTGGGAAGTAAGGTTACTCTTCACCTTATTATCACTGATGTCTGGGTGCCATTCACTTCTGTAGCTCATTATTATTTCTACAGATGTTTAGGCTTTGCAAGGTAGGTCTTATGTTCTCATTTTAACTTAGCAGCAAATGTATTGAGCCCCATTTATGGGCACAATGCTGTTCTTGGAGTGGAGATGCAGAGATGAACAAGGCAGAGTGCCTATTGTCGTGGAGCTGGCTACAGGGAAGGGGAGAAAATTAAATGAACAGAAAGGCCACGTATACATAGTAGTACATGGTTTAGCAGAAGTGTGCACTACATGGCTCACAACAGAGGACAGGGGACTCCCCCACCCGGCCCCCTGGGGGACAGGAGACCAGGTCGGTCCTTCCAAGGAACTTACACTTAAATGGACCCAAGAAGGGAGTATAACTAGTTATTAGGGGATGAGATATGCCGGAGACTGAGGTTGATGTTGGAAGGACTTTCTGGATAAAAGAAGCTACAGCTACAAAGGTTCAGGAAGCATGAAGAAGCTTGGGCTCTTTGGGGAACAAGTAGATCATTGAGGGTAAGCAAGAAACTGAAATAGATGAGATGTGGAAAGGTAGGAATGCTTTTGTATCCTATTGTATTGGGGTTTCAGTCTGTCAGCACAGAAGGGAGTCATTGAGTTACTATAGGCAAGGGAATGAGTCACATGATCTGATTAGCATTAGAAAAGTAGTTATTGTGGTTTTGTGGGATTCAGGCTAGAGGAGATGGAGCTGCAAGTCTTCTTAAAAGTCTAGTCTGGTATTTAGTAACGATAGTGAAAAAGCTAACATTTATTGAGCACTTCTGTGCGAGGCACTGATATAAGTTTTACTGTCTCATTTCATACAATTTTAACTGTGACCATGGCATGTACATCATTTAGAAGTAGTGTATACTTTGGAAGACTGAGGTCTAGGATGGTAAAGATGATCTATATTAGAACCGAGATTTTAACAAAGGCTGATGGATTGCAAATAATTTTAATTGTTATGACACAGTGTCTTCAGAAATGTTTTTCATAATGGTGGCTGACATTTGATTGTTAGCTTTGTAGAACCACTTTCCTCAATGGTTTGCATGTATTATTTCATCTAATCCAAATGATAGATGATAGATGACGGATGTCCAGTTCAGGGCTGTGGCAGTGGGCAGGGAAGCAAGGGACTTCATTTGAGAATCAGTCAGGACTGGTGTGCCTTGGTGACATCCTCACATTGGGAGGATGAATCTGGGATGACTTCAGGTTTTCTAACTGGGACAGCTGGTGATGTTCATGAGGATTAGGAAGGGAAATAGGATGAGGTTTTGTCAGGAAGTTCTGAGTTTGTTTTGGGCACGTGAAGCCTGAGGAACCAGTAGCACATCCAAGTGGAGATGTCCAGTAGGGAGCTGGAATCAGGAGTCACTGGTGTGGGGGTGATGGTGGAGCCCAGACCCCGGGATAATGAACACACAAGAACTTCCTCTCCACGGAGCATGGCCCAGATGGTGACATCAGTACTTGTTAATTGTATGTGACTTGTTATGTGTGAGCATGACCCAGCGGGAGGGTTGACTGTCCTCGAGCCATCTCACACTCTGCCTCCCCTCCCCCACCACTCTTGCTTCTATATTTGCTCTCCTTAAATCTCTAGGAGAAAGATGACCCATCCTGCTTTTCTCTGAGCCAACTACTGGCTTCTTAAACAGCGTTCTCCTAAACAATGGGCTGAGCTGCCAGATACTTAACAGTATTTTAGATACTCTTGTAATGGTTTATAGCTGCTGCTGGTTATTGCCATAATGTATTTTAGCTGATGTTATTTTTAACTAAAACATACACCCTCAGGCTGTACAAAGAGCACTCTTGTAGCAGTGTAATCTCTGCAAAATAACTTAGAGGGTGAAAATAGAAAGCAAATTTGGTTGCAGAGGGAAAGAGGATGTAGCAGTAAATGCCTTGGAGACGGTCCAAAATTTAAAGCAAGGGAAGTGGTTCCTATCCAGTAGTAAAATAATAATTCTATGTGTGATATTAGGTGCCTGTCTTGCAGTTTTGGAAATCACTAATCTTTTAAGAAAACACTGGATATAGATATTATTAAAAGCCAGAAGTAGCATTTAGGATCTACTCTTTGCTTTGACATTGCCAGGCTACTTTGAAGGGAACTTGGGTTTTAGCTTCCCCCCCCTTCCTTATGCTCTGTCAGCAGAGTGAGTTCTAAATCCCTGAAATCTTTGCTATTCTTTAGGCCCCTTAAAAGCAAAGCTTGTGTCTTGTTCATCTATGTGTCCATCCAACATTCCTATGCAGTGTTCTAGAAACAATTTCTATGTCAAAATGGATTCTTTCCAAATTTTCCATCACTGCTTATCCACAGAGCAATTAGTGGTTATTTTTGGCTACTAGGAGACATATTTACTGCAACATTTTGCTTTTAGCCCCAGTGAGTAAGGTCTTATATAATTTTATTTTAAGCTTACATTCACAGTTTTATTTTTCACCACAAAGGTTATTTGTCCTACAATACCGTCATTTCTTTTTCTTCCTCTTAAGACCTTAAATACCTGTCTACACAGCTATTTATAATTTCCATCAGACTTAAGACAAAGATATAAGGGAAACCTTCAGAAGCCTTTTGGCATCTGAATTATGGAAGGATGGCAACCAGTGACTAACTTCTGATGGGTACATTTCTTAATAGAGGTTTACTTGTCCTTGGAGAGGGGCGAATGTAGATGCTGGAGATCATGCTGGTTCACCTCAGCAGTGGCCACACATAGAAGAGGGGACATACTCATTGGCTTGCATTCAAAGAACTAGGGACACTTGCAGGTTTTGCATTAATTTTTGGCTGTCTACACTCACATGCCTTCATGTCATCACTGCTGGGGTTGCTTCTTTTGGTCACCAAGTTGTTTCAGCTGGTGTAAGTCATACAGTACGTTGTTGGAAAATTCTTTAGTATGCTCAGTGATTTGCTTCATGGAGAGAGGGTTACGGGCTTTCCTACTTCGTGTGACCTGGAAACCTTCAAACTCCTCAAGTGCACAGACCAAGTCTATATCTGCATCTTGCCAGAAGAAGGAGAGTAGGGGCATTCCCTGCCTAGAGAGAAAACGTGCCATGAAATACCGTGCTGACTTTTGTACCTGTTCCTCAAGGACATACTTCTATCACTTCAGACAACTTTTCTTTTGTCTTTTTCTCATAACTGAACCCAGAATAGACTCCCTTACATCCAACAGGCATCTAGTTGAGTCTCGATGGTTGCAGCTTTCAGTTTCATAAAAACTTTCCATTGTGGGGTCTGTGGCATTAAGTTTTATGAGATGCTTTTCATTTCTAAGGAAATTTTCATATTCCTTAGTGACAAAAGCCAAGACACCAACTCGGCCAGGTCTCAGCTTCCAGCTGATAGGGAGGGTTTGGTGCCAGGGGAGAGCTCCTCCAAGTTACCCACCAGAGAACGCACTACGGACTCTTCTTAGCGCTGCGCTGTTTCCATCCAACCCACACTGTCCCCTCCATGGTTTGAAGGAGGGGCAGAGCAGAGACTGTAAAGGACTTGGTGATACTTTTTGTCACCATGTTGCACAAGAACACTTTATATCTTTCCTATTATTTAACAACCATGGTTTTGCAACACACACCAAATGTATGTCTAATGGAAGTTCTGAAACAGTCTTAAGAACTCTGAACTTTCTGAGCATTCTGATTTAAAACTGTATATGTAGCTTTTAATAATGTTATAAAAAGAAAATTTTTTCTTCTTTTTTCTTTCGAAAATGGTTAGGTCACTTAAACTACTTCCAACTGTTTTGCCCTAGAATCCTGCTAATTTTGCTTCAACCTGCTTCTGTCGAAGCTTTATTTCTTAGATTTTAAGTCATTTAGGGTTAATTTTATTTTTAGAGCTCCATAGTCTATGGACAAATTATTTTAGGAGTCCTTTGTATTTATGGTTCTGTGTCATGTCGTAAGTGACAGCATGTGTAATAGAACACATTACTATTGTTGTTTTCAGAATAGGACACCTTGTTGATTTTTTTTCAAGACTCAGTATCTGCCATTATCATGAAAATAAGAGAAAATGCACAATGTAATCAGATACATTAGAGACCCTCACAGGGAGGTTGTGACTACAGATGCAAGTAACAGTCATGCCTTCATGATTTTTCCTTCAATGATTAGTGGGTAACTCAAGGTTTTTCTATTTTAGAAAAGTAGGGGACAGAGGAAGGGGTGCCTCACCCATGTCTATCCAACCAGAGTTGTTTTTCTCCAACACTAGGCATGCAAGAAGCCTCAATGAAGCTCACAGAGTCGCTGCATGAAGTCTACGAGCCTGACTGGTATGGGCGGGAAGATGTGAAGATGGTTGGTGAGGTAGGAGCCAGGATCCCGGACCACAGGAGGCCGGGGCACTTCTGCCAGTGTTCCAGCACGATCCACTAAGTCATGACAGGGCACCGTGCACCCAGAAGACACCATACGGTTCTGCCATCCGGATCAGCCCAGACCCATAGTGATGAGTGAGCTGTTGTAAAATACCAGGGGAGAGAGCTGTGTGTTAAAGACGATTTTTCTTCAAAATAGGAACAGTGTTTTCCTGCCCCTTTCTACACATGTTAGCTCATCTCAGCAGCAGAACTGGCTCAGGGCATGATTTTGTGTATGAACTTCATCCCTGCACCCCATCTCTCCCTATCCCTTCTTGAAAACAGGGTCAGGAGGCGCAAAAAGCATCTATTTCACTTAAATGCCACTGGCCCATTCACTGGTCTGTAGAACCTAAGGACAGATGTGGTCATCCTGCTAATAGGAATGTAACTTCCAGAAGCCTTTGTCCCTAGACATGTCTTAACACCTGAAATCCAATTTGCAGCCGAGGGCCATCTGGCTGGCAGGAAGTGAGAAAGTGGGTATTTTATGCTTTGCCAAAGGCCTAATGGGGTGGAGACCAGGAGTGGCCTCTGTGATGTTGCATGAGTTCTTCAACTTCTCAGGCTTCAGCTTTCTCATCTGCACAATAAGAATAAGAATTACACCTACTAATAACACATTTAAAGCCTGTGTATTCACATTATTGGGATGGTGCTCGGTATATGTCATTATTACTGATGGTAGCAAACTGCCTGTCAGGGCATCGCTCGTGTCCAAATTCTTTGTTAAAGAATGGTGTTTGTCATGCCCACTTGGCATGAACTCACTGATGAGTGTTGAGGCACAGAAGATCTAAGGGATATGGCCACTCCAGCTCGAGAGAAAGGCTGATGTGCGATGCACTGACCATCTATGGGGGCTTTGGAAGGATGGGTTAACAGTACAGCCCCAGGCTGCTCCATGAAAATTCTGACACCCCCATATTGACCTTAATAATTTTGTGAGGATAAAAAAGAAAAAGCCCAGAGATTTATTTATAAGGAAAGTTCTTGGCCTTCTTACCCGTTTAGAAAACTTTCAAAATCCGAATCTGGCAAAACCAGCCTCCACACACCACTTTCCCATGCAATTACTAAGTAATTGCTTTTTCTCACCTTTCTTCAATATGAAGACAACATTTCAACATCATGTTGTTAAATGCTTACCTTATAAATTTCTGATGAATGGTGTACAATTAAAAATTCATTGTGAAAAGAATTTTTAATGGATAATAGAAACCTGTGTTACTAGCTTTCAGAACATCACATGACATTCTGTGTGTGACAGATGCCACAGTTGACATTTATTCCTTCAGAAAATGGCTGCTGTCCCACCTTGGTCCTTGGAGGTCCTGCCAGGATTTTTGAAACCTTTAGTTGCAGGCTCTTCCAATGGTTAAGGAGCCAGACATTACGTGTTGAAAGCATCTATTCACATCGGAAGATGAGCCTTTTCATATGGAGGATTTAAATTTTTTTGTTGGCATAAATTTCATAAATTGGCATCTGTAACAATGAGGATCCATATTTGAAGTATGAAAAAGAAACACAAGCAACTAAGCCCCCCAAAAATGGTTTTCCAAAGGTAGAAATTTATCTCTCTCTCATAAAAGACTTTGGAGCGAGCAGCCCAGGTCTGCTGACATCAGGGGTCCATCTTTGCCATCCTTGCTGCCTCCAGGCCATTGGCTTTCATTTCTGCACTCCGGTCAGCAAATGGAGGAATCAGGGAGACAAGCATCCTTTTAGGGACACTTCCTAAAAGTTCATCCCTTTGGCCAGACCTTAGTCTTGTGGCTACACTTAGCTGTGACGCAGGCTGGAAAATGTAGCCTGTATCCTCGGTAGCCTACATTGTCGATTAGAACTGGTAGCCAAATTGCCTTGAAATTTTATTGTATTATTAAATAATCCACATTTTTTTCTCACATCTATTATCTGAGAAAGTACTATTTATCTAATTTGATCATAACGGATTTTTTTTTTTAGAAGTTTGGTGAAAAGTATCCTTAAAATACTTTAGCAGTTATTTCTTTATTTCTCTTCTTTCAGAAATGTGATGTCCTGTGGGAAGACTTCCATCAAAAACTAGTGGATGGGTCCTTGCTGACACTGGATACCTATCTGGGCCAATTTCCTGACATAAAGGTATTTTACTTTGTGTCTGTAAAGGGAAGAATTGAATGGTTTTATGTACTTACTGAAATGTGGGGAAAAGATAAGTGAAATTCAGAGTCCTCCAACATCAAAGACATCAAAGACAGTAACTTTTCATTTATTTAAGCATGGAAGCTTTATCCTGTTCCTGTTGGTCTGAAATGAAATGTAGCCACAGAAATCACATTTTCCCCTTTAGTGAACTGCTTCAGCTTTCATTTCTCTACAGACGTCTTTTTAATATCCCAGATATAAAATTGCAAACCAGATACCAAAAATTATGATCTTCTTTATGTTCCAAACTTTTTATTGTATAGCATTTGATAAGAACTTCCATTAGAATAAACTGCAGTCTCTAGGAAAGGAGAAACTTCATTGCAAACCTGAGAGCAAGATCTGATCTTTCCTTGTTTACTGTTCAGAGCATACCTGCATGTGTTTTCTCTCCTTAAAATTTTCTGGATCATATTGAACTGTTAAGATAGAAGTGTATCAAATATATTAGCAACTGGATCTAACAATATCTGGTCTAAAACATCTGTCTTATTTGATACTTGGATTCATTGATGGGAAATACATAAGTGGAGAATCGAACATCGTAGATGTAGAATTGACTCTGGAGATAGAGATGGTTTTTAAACCATCAGGGCTGTACCTAGCAGATGGTAGTGTGAATAGATCTGCACCCTAGTTGTTTTTCCTGCTCAAGGAGGAATACCAGGTAAGTACCAGGGTGCTGGGCTTCTTATAGGTTGAAGGAAGACGTGAACCAGCATCCATCTAATCTGTAGAGCCTTAATTAGCTGACTTCTGATGTGAATCTCCTCTTTTCCCTGGCCTGCTCTGTAGCCATGGCCAAACACCAGGACACTAGCTGCAGTAACATGCACTGGCCTTGGCCATAAAGCATAGTGAAGCTTCTCAGCCAGAGCAGCCCTCCTGTCAATGAAGTCAGTTTCCTTGGTTCCATACGTAACACCTAACAACTAGATGGCCAACATCCAAAGTGTGTTTTGGGATACAGGGGCACCAAACAAAAACTTCAGTGGGCCAGACTAGGTACATTAATTAGCCTTGGTGGCAGAATGTCACAGAGAACAAGTCCAAATGATGGATTCTCAATGATGTTATCATAATAGAAAGGAGAACACTTTAGAGGGCTGTTGCATGATTGTATCCTCTTTTAAAGATATAAGTTGGCTTTTTAAAATTTTCTGAGAGATTTAAAAAAAAAGTTAAAAAATTTTAGGTTCCAGTGAGGCTACATGCACTAGCCTATAGGGAATATGTCTTGGGATATCTTCAGATTATTTGGTGGACAGTCACATTTTGGCTTAGAGTTTGTAACATTTGTGGAGCAAAGAGTCTCAGAATCATTATTATTACACTTCAGAATATCATTTATTGTGTGGTAATTTAATCTCCATAAATATCAGAAGAAGATAAGGGAAAACTTTGACCTTGTACTTGAAAATTTCAAAGTTTACAAATTAGCCTAAATTATTCATATAATATACATTCATAGTATGATTTTAACTAAGCAAATGAAAGCCGTGATTGACTAGAGAAAAAGACATTTGAAAAGCTGTTCAGCTTCATGAATAAAAACTTAGTATCCTCAAAAAAATGTGGAGGATCTTAGTTGCTGTGGTCCTACTCAGCCATAGTTATTTGGAAATTGGCCATACTCCCTAGGAGTGTATAATTTTAGAAGACAGAAACACTCAGAAGTACCTGCATTGAAACACAGGTTAAAATAAAATCATAATGGGAGTACTTGGGTGGCTCGGTTGATGAAGCATCTAGCTCTTGATTTTGGCTCAGAGTCGTGAAATCAAGCCCCATGTCAGGCTCCATGCTCGTGGGGAATCTGCTTATGGAGTCTGTCTTTCTTCCTCCGCCCTTCTGCCTGCCTGTGGTCTCCCACTTCCCTCTCTATCTTTCTCTAAAAATAAATAAATAAATCTTTAAATCGATTAATTAAATAAAATCATGATGGATGATATTAGCTAGTCTTTTTAGTTTGTTTTACATCAGAAAGATGAAGAACTCAGAAATCTGTTTCTCTTTCTCTGAAGTCACATTTAGAATATCCTACCATGCACATAGGGTTTCAACCAAGGTAGACAATTGTGAGACGGTTTCATGTGACAAGGAGTTGTTCCTAATATTTGAGAGATGGTTTTTCTGTGAAGATACACTTAAGTTATCCTCTGTGTCTTTGCTCACGGAACGGAAGGTAGAAGGGGATGAAGACTGTATCACTCCATCAAGTTGGTGCTGAGCGACTCTGTAATGAACGGGTAATTGATGGAAAGGAAGCTAATGACTGAAAATACTGTGTGGAGAATTTTCAAAGCATGGAACACAACTGACTTCTCTGACTTGCCATTAAAATCAAATAGTCCATGTGTAGTTAACACGTCAGGCAAATTTCCAAATATTTACTGCCGCTCATCAGCAAGGGCTATGAAGTACCATTCATGAGGGAACGATGTTTGACTTTTCCAACTGTGATTGGCAGAGCACCCAGTGTTACAGTTCTTATTATGCAGCACTGACATCTAAAATCAATATTCTAATAAGAGCCAGCTTGTCATCAACCCAGGCAGGCTTACAGCTGTGAGCAGTTATTGTAAAATGTAGTTTAGATTGTATCTTGGCTGCCCCACATAAGCACTTAAACATATATTTACAGCAGTGTGCCAAAATGAATCAGATTGGGGTTATTATTGACATTTTAAAAAAATACAATAAATTAAAAGTTTTTACTGTATAAGTTCAGTGTGCAGTGGGAAATTTGATGAAATTTCAATCGAACCATTTCATAAAACTCTTTACTGTTAAACTAGTAAATTTACTTAATAAAATTTATTAGTGGATGGTTAAATAGAAATTGTATTATTTCCCATATAAAATGTAAGGTGAATTAACTCTACCCTTAGAAGATTTGATTCTTTTTTCAAGTTTTTCAAGTATCAGATAAGGAAGGAAATAAGACTGATTTGTATTTCCAACACAAAAATGTGTGAATCAAAATGAGTGATGGACTTCAAAACAGGCCATCTACTATGGTAAGCCCTACTCTGTAATGGACTTGTCAGTTACCCAAGAAAATGAGTCACATAATTTATTTCATTTCTTGTTTTTGAACAAAAAAGATGACCTAGTGTACTCTTCCACCTTATTGCCAGGCTTGGAAGTCTTTGAATTTTGGCTCTTTTCAAAAAATCACATTCGTCATCAAAGAATCAAGATTTGCTTCTTGGAAGATACTAAAGAAGAGTTCCACACCCCACTCCCTCCCCTACAAGTTCATGAAGCAGAGCTTTACCAGAGATACCTGGAGTTACACAAGGTCACTGCTTCAAGGGACAGTGTTCCTTTGAAGGTAGTAGTAAGATGTTTGCTAAAAAGAATGAGCTTTGTCACTTCATAGGCACAGTGTCCCCACTAGGGAACACTGAAGGGCCTCCCTGCATCCTGCCTAGACTAATTCATCCCATATCTTTAAGCAAATGTGAGTCAGCCACCCTTTCTAATACTAACACCAGTTGGAAGCAGTAGGTGTAGAGGGTGAAGAGATTGGAAATAGCTGAGTGAGAGTAACTGCCCCAACCCACCTATCACCCATCCTGAAGGGAGTATAGAGGAATAGCATAGAGTGACAGGTGGTAACTGAATGATGGGTAGGTCAGAGAAATATGGGTGCAGTTAGAAGGACTAACCGAGAGTCAGGAGGAGGGTTGGGACTGGGTGAGGCAGGTAAGGGCATTAGAGTTTAAGATATAAGGAGGCACCTACTCTTGGTTGCTGAGCCCACACCTATGTGACCCTGAGAGTAAGGGCCTTGTTAGATGTTGGGCCTGGGTGTCTCATGTGCCACAGCCTACTCCTGGTATGGTTGGCTGACATCTAATTCATCTTCGCTACAGACTTTCTGAGCAATTTTGGACAAGTTATCAGTTAATCTCATGCAACTTGAAATTCTCTACGTGTAAAGTGGGAATAATCCCTGCAACACCTATCCTGTAGGTTGCTGAGGGTCTGCGACTTGTGACTGCGTGTCTATGCCATAAACATGTTGTTGTTTTCTTCTTCCTACTATATTAAATTTGAAAGTTTTTTAAGGATCTCCTCTTGTAGTAGTTCTCCAATTGGACTGGCTGGGTGTAACTGGACCACTAGGGGTCTTTTCAAAAAGGCCAAATTCTTGGGCCTTGTAACAGACTAATTAAATTGGCTTATTATTTGCTTATTAGTCATCCCTCTTTTCTTAAGATTTATTTATTTGATAGAGAGTGCATGTGTGTACGAGCAAGGGGGGTAGGCAGAGGCAGAGGGAGAGACAATCTCAGGCACACTCCGCACTGAGCATGGAGACAAACATGGCTAGATTTCGCCTCCCTGAGATCATGACTGAGTCAAAATCAAAAGTCAGACCTTGACCAACTGAGCCACCCAGGTGCCCCTCACTTTTGTTTTAGATATTTATTTATCTATTTATTTGAGAAATAGAGTATATCTCTTTAACTTAAGCTTTTAGTGGTTGCTTTATAATTTATAATGTACATCTTTAACTTTACCAATCTAACTTCAAATACTATCACAGTACTTTTATATAAATAATATACCTTCAGTTCTTTCTCCATTTCCTCTGTTATGATTACAAAATTTTCCTTTACATATGTTATAAAACCCACAATACATTTTTCTGTTTCTTTTTTGTTCTAGATAATCAGTTAACTTTTAAAGCACTTAGAAGTAAAAAACCAAAATCATGTATATTGACCTTGAATTTTATAATTTCTGGTACTTACTTTTTTTGTGTGTATCTTTCCTTTGTATTAAAATTCCTATGATAGCAGTGAATTCTTTCAGTTTTGTTTATCTGCAAAAGACTTTTTAAAAAGATTTTATTTACTTAGCACACACACAAGCATTGGGAGGGGCAGAGAGAGAGGAAGAATGAATCCCAAGTAAACTCTGTGCTGAACACAGTTTAATGTGGGGCTTGATCCCATGATCCTGAGATCATAACCTGAACTGAAATCAAGAGTCGGATGTTTGGGGCGCCTGGGTGGTGCAGTGGGTTAAAGCCTCTGCCTTCGGCTCAGGTTATGATTCTAGGGTCCTGGGATCGAGCCCCGCATTGAGCTCTCTGCTCAGCAGGGAGCCTGCTTTCCTCTCTCTCTCTGCCTGCCTCTCTGCCTACTTGTGATCTCTCTCTGTCGAATAAATAAATAAAATCATTTAAAAAAAAGTCGGATATTTAACCAACTGAGTCATACAGGCTCCCCAGTCTGATAAAAATTTTATTTCATTTTTACTTTTGGAAGGTATTTCACTGGGAATAGAATTCTGAGTTGGCAGATTTCTTTTTCGTTTTCTTTTAAATTTTCAGCGCATTAAAAATGTTACATCATTGTATTTCGGCTTGTATAGCTTCTCAAGATTAGCTTTCTATAATCCTTGCCTTGTCTTTATATTTTTCTTCTTGATTTTACGCAGTTTGGCTATGAATTGTCTGGATGGATATTGTTCAGTGTTTGTTATTCTTGGGGTTGTGTGAGTTTCTTGGTTCTGCACTTTGATGATTTTATTATTATATAAATTTCTCAGCCAATATCTCCTTAAATATTTCTTTTGACTTAACCTCTCATCTCTTTTGGAAACTCCAAAGATAATGTTGGACTACTTAATACTGTATTACAGGTCTTTTATGCTTGTTTCTGTTATTTTTCAACCCCATTTCTCTTTGTGTGTTTTTTAAAATTTAATTCTTTTTTGTTTTTGATGTTCCAAAGCTGATTGTTTGTGCACCACACCCAGTGATCCATGCAATGCGTGCCCTCCACAGTACCCACCACCAGGTTCACCCCACCCCCCAGACCCCCTCCAAAACCCTCAGTTTGTATCTCAGAGTCCACAGTCTCTCGTGGTTTGTCTCCCTTCCGATTTCCCCCAGCTCACTTCTCCTCTCCATCTCCCAATGTCCTCCATGTTATTCCTTATGCTCCCCAAGTAGGTGAAATCATACGATAATTGACTCTCTTTGCATGACATATTTCACTCAGCATAATCTCTTCCAGTCCCATGCATGTTGATACAAAAGTTGAGTATTCACCCTTTCTGATGGAGGCATAATATTCCATTGTATATATGGACCATATCTTCCTTATCCATTTGTCCATTGAAGGGCATCTTGGTTCTTTCCACAGTTTGGCGACTATGGCCATTGCTGCAATGAACATTGGGGTACAGATGGCCCTTCTTTTCACTACATCTGTATCTTTGGTGTAAATACCCAGTAGTGCAATTGCAAGGTCATTGGGAAGCTCTATTTTTAATTTCTTAAGAAATCTCCACACTCTTTTCCAAATTGGCTGCACCAACTTGCATTCCCACTAGCGGTGTAAGAGGGTTCCTCTTTCTCCACATCCTCTCCAATACATGTTGTTTACTGTCTTGTTAATTTTGACCATTCTAACTGTTGTTAGATACCACATTGAGGTGGTATCTCAATGTGGTTTTTTTTTTTTAAGATTTTTTATTTATTTATTTGACAGAGAGAGATCACAAGTAGGCAGAGAGGCAGGCAGAGAGAGAGGGAAGCAGGCTCCCTGCTGAGCAGAGAGCCTGATGCGGGACTCGATCCCAGGACCCTGAGATCATGACCTGAGCCGAAGGCAGCAGCTTAACCCACTGAGCCACCCAGGTGCCCCTCAATGTGGTTTTGATTTTAATCTCCCTGATGGCTAATGACAATGAACATTTTTTTCATGTGTCTGTTAGTCATTTGTATGTCTTCATTGGAGAAGTGTCTGCTCATGTCTTCTGCCCATTTTTTGATGTGATTATTCATTTTGTGTGTGTTGAGTTTGAGGAGTTCATTATAGATCTTAGATATCAGCCCTTTGTCTGTACTGTAATTTGTGAGTATCTTCTCCCATTCCATGGGTTGCCTCTTTGTTTTGTTGACTGTTTTCCTTTGCTGTGCAGAAGCTTTTTATCTTGATGAGTTCCCAAAAGTTCATTTTCGACTAACACCAAGGAAATAGAAACAATCATCAGAAATTATCAACAGTTATATGCCAATAAGTTAAGCAACCTAGATGAAATGGATGCATCCCTGGAAACCTATAAACTTCCAAAACTGAATCAGGAAGAAATTGACAACCTCAGTAGTCCAATATCTAGTAACAAGATTAAAGCAGTGATCAAAAACCTCCCAAAGAAACAAGAGCCCAGGTCCTGATGGATTCCCTGGAGAATTCTACCAAACATTCAAAGAAGAAATAATACCTATTGCCCTGAAGCTGTTTCAAAAGATAGAAACAGAAGGAAAACTTCAGACTCTTTTTATGAAGCCTTCATTACCCTGATCCCCAAACTAGGCAAAGACCCCATCAAAAAGGAAAATCTCAGACCAATATCCCTGACTAATACGGAGGCCAAGATTCAACAAGATCCTAACTAATTGGATCCAACAGTACATTAAGAAGATTATCTACCATGACCAGGTGGGATTCATCTATGGGATGGTTCAACATTCGCAAATCAATCAATGTGATAGAACAAATAAATAAGAGAAGAACCACATGGTCCTCTCAATTGATGCAGAAAAAGCATTTGACAAGATACAGCATCCGTTCCTGATTAAAACGATTCAAAGTATAGGGATAGAGGGAATGTTACTCAACTTCATGAAATCTATCTATGAAAAACACACAGTGAATATCATCCTCAATGGGGAAAAGCTGACAGTATTCCCTATGAGATCAGGAGCATGACAAGGATGCCCACTCTCATCACTCTTGTTCAACATAGTACTAGAAGTCTTAACAACAGCAATCAGACAACAAAAAGAAATAAAATGTATTCAAATTGGCAAAGAAGTTGTCAAACTCTCTGTCTTTGCAGATGACATGATACTTTGTATGGACAACCCAGAGAACTCCACCCTCAAACTACTACTAGAACTCATACAACAATTCAGTAATGTGGCATGATACAAAATCAATCTACAGAAATCATTTGCTTTCTTATACACTAACAATGAAAAAATAAAAAGGGAAATTAGAGAATCAATTCCATTTACTATAGCACCAAGAACCATAAGACACCTGGGAATAAACCGAAACCAAAGAGATAAAGGATCTATACTCGAGGAACTACAGAACACTCATGAAAGAAATTGAAGAAGACACAAAAAGATGGAAGAGTATTCCATTCTCGTGGATTGGAAGAATAAACATTGTCAAAATGTCTATACTGCCAAGAGCCACCTATACTTTCAGTGCCATTATGAGCAAAATTCCACCGGCATTTTCTGAAGAGCTGGAACAAGCAATCCTAAAATTTGTATAGAACCAGAAAAGACCCTGAATTGCTAAGGAAATGTTGAAAAAGAAAAACAAAAGTGGGGGCATCACGTTGCCCGATTTCAAGCTTTACTACAAAGCTGTGATCACCAAGACAGCATGGTACTGGCACAAAAACAGACACACAGACCAGTGGAACAGAGTAGAGAGCCCAGATATGGACCTGCAACTCTATGGTCAAATAATCTCTGACAAAGCAGGACAAAATATACAGTGGAAAAAAGATAGTCTCTTTAATAAATGGTGCTGGGAAAACTGGACAGCTGCATGTAGAAGAATGAAACACGACCATTCTCTTACACCATACACAGAGATAAACTCGAAATGGATAAAGGACCTCAATGTGAGACAGGAATCCATCAGAATCCTAGAGGAGAACATAGGCAGTAACCTCTTTGATATCAGCCACAGCAACTTCTTTCAAGATATGTCACCAAAGGCAAAGGAAACAAAAGAGAAAATGAACTTCTGGGACTTCATCAAGATCTCTTTGTGTTTTAATGCGAATAATTTTTCTTGATGCATTTTCAAGTACACTGTTCTTTCTTGGCTGTTTCAAGTGTAGCAATTAGTGTATCAAAGAAATTTTTCCTGACATCCTTTTTAAAAAATTTTTACATTTTCCACTTGATTTTTATTTGACCATTAATGTTTCCATATTTCTACAGAAATGACCCATCAGTTTATGTCTATTCTCCTTTTCCAACTGGATACTTCCATATATTAGTAATGGTCATTTTCAAATTTCTGTTTGGTATTTCCAGCATCTGGGTTATGTCTCTGTCTGGTTCTATTGATTGCTTTATCTTTTCTCATGGGTTTTCTTTTTGTGTGTGTTTCATAAATTTAGATTGATTCCCATGACATCATTTAGTGTGAAGCCTGAAGTAAATGCCTTGAAATGGGCATGATTTTTTGTCAGGCTAGTAGTGGGGTGGCAGTGGGGGGAGGGGTGCAAATCAATCTGATCACGAATTGAGCTGTATTTAGGTTTGTTGGTTATTATGATTATTACTATTATTACTTTCATTGCATTATGGCTTTGACATTCCTTTAGAATTGGGCTGCTAATGCCTTGTGCTAACATCTATGTTTTCAGACTGTTGGGTTGAAGTCTGGTTTTTGCCTCTGCTTTGCTCCATGCTTTGCCAGATAATTTTTCTCCGTTTTCTTGTTCCCTATCGGATCTTACTTCCTTATATGCCTGCACTGCAGAAGGGGCCTCTCTCTATACACTGCCCTACCTCCAGTGGTATGCAGGTATCACTTTTTTTTTTTTTACAATTTTTTATTAACACATAATGTATTATTAGCCTCAGGGGTACAGGTCTGTGAATCTCCAGGTTTACACACTTCACAGTACTCACCATAACACATACCTTTCCCAGTGTCCTTAACCCAAGTACCCTCTACCTCCCCCCTCCCCCCAGCAACCCTCAGTTTGTTTTCTGAGATTAAGAGTCTCTTATGGTTTGTCTCCCTCCCGATCTCATCTTGTTTCATTTTTTTCCTTCCCTACCTCTCAGACCTCCCACTTTGCCTCTCAACTTCCTCATATCAGGGAGATCATAAGATAATTATCTTTCTCTGATTGACTTATTTCGCTAAGCATAATACCCTCTAGTTCTATCCACGTCATTGCAAATGGCAAGATTTCATTTCTTTTGATGGCTGTGTAGTATTCCATTGTATATATACACCACATCTTCTTTATCCATTCATCTGTTGATGGACAGCTAGGTTCTTGCCATGGTTTGTTTTTTTTTATTTTATTATTATTTTTTTTATTTCTTTTCAGCGTAACAGAATTCATAGTTTTTACACCACACCCAGTGCTCCATGCAATGCATGTCCTCCACAATACCCACCACCAGCCTCCCCCAACCTCCCACCCCCCGCCCCTTCAAAACCCTCAGGTTCTTTTTCAGAGTCCATAGTCTCTCATGGTTCATCTCCCCCCCAATTTCCCTCAACTCCCTTCTCCTCTCCATCTCCCCATGTTCTCCGTGTTATTTGTTATGCTCCGCAAATAAGTTAAACCATATGATAGTTGACTCTCTCTGCTTGACTTATTTCACTCAGCATAATCTCTTCCAGTCCCGCCCATGTTGCTACAAAAGTCGGGTATTCATCCTTTCTGATGGAGGCATAATACTCCATAGTGTATATGGACCACATCTTCTTTATCCATTCGTCTGTTGAAGGGCATCTTGGTTCTTTCCACAGTTTGGCGACCGTGGCCATTGCTG